>VUQR01035832.1:0-11315 GCA_015108515.1 Hemichromis elongatus
ACAGAGGAGAAATCAGGGAATGGAAAACAGGCGGGAGACACCGCTGGGAGAAATTGGGGGCTAACGAGACAGGGGAAGCAAAACTGAATACACTCACATGAGACAAGACCTTCAAAGTAAAACAGGAAACAAGAACCAATTCACAAGGACGCTGACTTGACACTGAACTCAACAGACAGACCAACGAGCAGACACTATGACATCGTGGACGGACAGAGGGAACACATGGACAGAGACAACTAAGCACCTAACTAAACCTATACTAAGCATGAGGGCGCAAGGCACACAACCTAAGAACAAAACCCTAAACAAGAATAAACTGAAACCTAGATTTATAATAATAACCACAACAGGATAACTAAAGGATCAGACATAAATCATAATACAGAAGAATAACAAAGAAAACATAAGAAACTGAAAATGCTGAGTCAGAATGACCCAGAACCGTGACAGGTTGGATTTATTTGAGTTTTGTGACATGGTGTGTTATCCTGTGGGAAGCAGCCATCAGAAGATGGACACATTGGGTCATAAATGGATGGATGTACTAAGTACTAAGGAGCCCAAAATGTGCCCTAAAATATCCCCCCTTATACAACAGCCTGTTACTAAAAGACATGATGGATCCATTCGCTCATATTGTTTATCCAAATTCTGACACTGACAGCAGAAATTGAGACTCATCAGTACAGGCAACATTTTTCCAGCCTTCTATTGCCCAAGAATGAATTACGTGAAAAATGTTCACATGGCTCTGCAGGGAAAGGAGAAAATCTGAAAACCTGATTGTAAAATGTCATAAAGATAGAAAAATGATATCTTAGTTGACTGATGACCAATGAAAACATCACTTGAAACATATTCTGCTGCAATCAGGGGGAACATAAGAGAGCCACATACTCATCAGATCAGCAGTTGCCACTGACGTAAAACGACACAGTGGGCATTGCAGCACTTGCACAAAAAACATACAAGTGCTTCAAAAATGGTGGTTCGGGTGGGGTTAACAACTGGAATCTGAGCCCCTGTGGCAGCTCAGACAGTGTGAAATAGATTGCATAATGTCAACAGGTATGGGAAGAGTCCAATTTAAAAATCATTGCTTCTTGGCACAAAATATTATATGCAGTTATTATACAATTATATTCATTTAAAATATTCTTAGAGGTAATGTAGTTACTGGAAGTGATTCGGTTTTGACATTTACAGTATCTTTGTTTCAACAAGATAATTGCTCGGTAAACCAACGGGTAATCATTAATCAGCTGTGATTTTCTATTAATCATGTTATCAGTTATTCATCAAAATCAAATATTTGATAGTTGAAGCTCCTCAAATATAATTTTCTTTGTCGTACCTGATATCTTATTATCGCCTTTCCGTTTCCTTAAGCTGCAGAAAATTATAGGCAACACTTTTTTGTGTTTTAATAGATAAAGTGATTAATGGATAAAAATGAGCGGATAATTAGCAGAAAAAGAAGATAATCGTTCGGTGCGGCCCCATGTATGAGAGACTTCAATGGGATTTTGCTTAACACCTCATTTCTCCTCAGAGCCTCCTTTACAAAAGTGCGCGGTGATTCTTTTCTACTAGATGAAAATTATTCACAGACCATTTAGACAGATCTGATTAAGGCACATAATTATGTTCATTTTTTTATGATGGCAATTATTATCACCTAGAATATTAAATTACTCTTAATTAGATTAAAGAAATTAAAAAAAATATATCAGCTGAAGCCAAAAGTGCTAAACTCTAATATGTCTAGCTTGCATTGCACACTGTTAGGGTCTCTATAATGTTACATGTTTTGTTTGCACTAACATGGTTATATTAGTGTCTAAATCTGCGAAGGAATAAGAAAATAAGTGTGAGATTATAAAAAGTTATCTACATGAGGAGCGCTGCTTTGAGGCAAGCTCAGAAACTTCAGCAGGGTGCAATGTGTCTACATCTTATTGTCGTGGCTTCCAAAGCTTGTGAGCATAGCGCAGCCAGAGGGCTAGCAGTCCTTCTCTTAACATTTAAGCTGGTGGGCAAAGCCCACAGCTTCCGGCTGGCAGCGTGATCCTTTAATAAATAGCAAAAACAATACAAAAATGGAAAAACGCTAAGCTAAAAAGCTTTTTCATTTACTTCTATTTGCATTTCCTCTTTTTAAATTAATTGTGTTCTATTATTTACTTTTCTGAACAGATGTACATTTTTTTTTTTCGACTATGTCTTGGCTGGTCTGTTCTTTTTATGGCACTCATATATTAACTCTAAGGCTTGAAAGCATGTAATGCAGCGCTTCTCTTTGGTTATCTAATGGAAACAGAAGTTTAATCTTAGAGCAAGCTCAAGCAACACCACGGTGCTGTACAAAATTTTGACATAAAATCCAAACTTTGCAATTCTGTCATGTTTGCTTTTCTTTATAATTTGCTGCAGCTACTCTCGCTGTGGCCTCTTTCATCAAGCTCTCCAGTGAGCTCTCGGAGCTGCCCTGCACCATTCCCCTTCACCCTTTTTTCTGACTGAGGGCATGAAGGCTATTTATCAGCTCTATCTTCTTACATAGAGTGTAGGGATAAGCAGGCAGCACTGCACTTGTAAGACCGCTGGTGTTAGTAATATAAGGAGCATTGACAGACCACTGTGGGGATCTATCTATACTTGTGCGCCTTTGGGGGATTTGTCTCTCGGCGATATTAAAATGCAAATTGTGAAACTGCAGTAGTAGGCGACACCCATGTATGGCGAAGCCTCGGTTGCATGAACAATATTTAAAGTAACTGTTTGATCTTTTCTGCCCCTTGGCTGAGAGAAAAGAGTTGCTGAGGTAGCTTAACCACAACTTAGTGAGCTTGACTAAAGGAACACTGAATCCAAATAATCATTATACGGCTCATTTTAACAATTCACTATACTCCCATAAGTTAAAGCCAGCAGAAACAAGGAAGGAGGGTTTCAGAGCTAACCTGGGGAAAATGATCCGTTTCCATGAAATTATGCTCCATGCAGTATTTTTACAGCATCATTTCAATCCTTTGTAATGTTTGACAATCCTCTCTCTCTCCACCTCTTTCGTAGGAGGCCTTGATTAGTGCCTGGCTACAGTTCAGTGACGGCTCTGTGGCTCCACTGGACCTCTACAATTCAGACTTTTTTGTCCTGACAGCCACTTCACTAGACGAGGAAGTCGTGACAGTGCAGCAGGACCCTTCCTGGAAATGGCCTGTCATTGTGACAGAGGCGGAGGGTCAAGGCCTGCTGGTCAGGGTAGAAATGACTGTTAGTGAAGTGTGCCAGAAGTTCAAGCGACGCAGCATTATAGCGGCTGGGAACTGCAACATCAGGGTGAAGTTTGGCCATAGTGACAGCTCAAGGGGAGGGAGCAGTGACTATGGTCCTGATGGAGATGACATGGAGAACAGGGGCAGGCTCTCCTCCCAGGACAGGACCGGCCTTGACACACACTACTATGGCAGTTCGATCTCTGACATGGAGGATGGCGTGCTGAAGAGAGCCACCACAACGAGAAGCGCAATAATCCGCAGACCCAATGGGGATAAACTTTCAGTGGATGGTAGCCAGAGCATACCAATTGACTTTGCTGACTTCCCCGCGCAAGTAGACCTGCCCCGTGGTCGCAATGTGGACGACGAACTCATTCAGACTGCCCGAGGGCTCACAGACCTAGAAATCGGCATGTACGCCTTGCTGGGGGTGTTCTGCCTCGCCATCCTGGTCTTTCTTATTAACTGCATTTCCTATACGCTCAAATACCGTCACAAAGAGCTCTCCATCGAGGGCCAGGAGAACATGAACCATGCTCACGACTGGGTGTGGCTGGGGAACGAGGCAGAGCTGCTGGAGAGCCAAATCAGCCTCTCGCCTCAGCAGGAGGAACAGACGTCTATGATAGACTCAAGCAGCGGCCTGGAGGAGGGCAGCCACTTGCTAAACGGAGGCTCCGCCCAGAAGAGCGTGCCGAGCCAAGTGCATCGGGCGGCGGACACAGGCTGCATAGCCAAGGACAGCAAAGGGGACTCCCCGACCACCAAGAGAAAGCGAGTTAAGTTTACCACGTTTACCACTATCCCCTCGGACAATAGCTACCCCACTGTTAGCACACTGACTGGAAACCACAGCCACGACATTAAGTGGGTGTGTCAAGACGTGCAGCTCGGAGACTCCAAGGAGTTGCGCAGTTACATGGAAAGATTTAATGACAGTGCTTTAAAAGAGGTGGCATAATGCACTGCGTGCACTTGTGACAAACTCACCCATATGCCTTCCAGCCAGCGGAGAGTGGGTCTCAACAGAAACCAGATCCACAGTTGGTGATCGAGGAGTAAATTTACTTCAGAATCAACCCAAACTGCCAAAGGGTCATTCAATTTTGCGAGAAATGTCACGATTCCACATGTGACTGATGATAAATCGCTGGAAAAAAAAAAAAACATGATCGATGACATGAGGCGGCTCTTTTGTTTGTCAGATGGTTGCCACTTAATCATCGTTTTATTATCACAGGATTTAGAATCGTGTAAAGATCCCAGGACTGATCTGCAAAACGAACAGTGACGTGACTAGATAGATATTCCGAGTGTGTGTGTGTGTGTGTGTGTGCGTGCACATTAAATGGCTTTGGAAGTTCTGTATCAATTTTGGATTTCTTACATCAGAGTTCTGGAAAGGCCAAAGCAAGTCAAGACAAATCTGCATGTTGTTGGGGGGGGGGGGAAAGAAAAGAAAAACAAGAATGGCACAACTTTCCGGTTCATTCTCATCCTCCTTAGCAAGGCATAAGACCTGTTATGTATATACTGAACAATCTCCAAAGCATTGTACTGTTGCTCTGTATATTGTATTTTCATAACATTTAAGGAATACACAGTAATGTCAAGAGTGTGCATCAGCTTTTATTGACTGCAGCATTGTGAGGCACTGAGTCTTTAGATTTACTGAAGTAGGTGGTGGTGGAGAAGGTGGAGCCAATTACACGCTAATCTTTGTATCAAAGATTATTTTTAAGATGTAATTTACCCACAAGCCACAACACAATCTAATCCCGTTAAATGCTGGTCAGTGGAGAAAAGCATCAATATTCTCATCTTGTCCATTACAACCCAGTGCCCTGACATGACAGCCAGTATGTGTGAAGGAGCCGTTAAACCACATGGCTGACCATCATGATAATGTGACATTTCCCAACACCGCCCTGCCAGTTAAAAGTTTTCCGAGGTTTGAAGAAAATACCAATTAATGCTTCTGTCCTATAATTACAAGCAAGGTAGGAAATATTTCCTCTTTTCAGAAGTGGATCTTTTATTATTCAGATAATTGCACAAATAATAATCTTCTCTGAAAACTTCCTAAACAAGGGCAGTCGGCTGAAAAATTGCATTTTGCTCAGCGAACGTTATTATCATCATCACAGTAGTGTTGGGGAATTGTGTGTGTGTGTGTGTGTGCGCCTGAGTGTGTGTGTCGGTGTTATTATTTTCCATCAAGCAGAGAAATGTTCACATTATGTTAACTGTTGCCGCAGTATGAATCAGGTTGTTAATCAGCAGCATTGTCAATATTATTCGTTTTAGCAAAGAGTGGCGCTACCTTGAGTACAATTGGGGATGTCGTTTAGAATAGCTCACTTCTGTCAGCATTCAGCACTAAATGGACCCCCACCAGATACCTACACAGAAGTTTAGCAGCTTTTCTGGTTATTTTTCAGCCTGTTATCCTTACTGTGTTTCAGCTGAAAAGGCTTATACCATTCTCATGTCTGCATATTAGCTTGAATATCAAACTACAGAGGCCCCAGTTATAGAAGACCCCCTAGCAACCTAGAGGAAAAATGTGTTTCCCCCCAACTGGCTGGTCAGTGGTTGCTAACTGTTGCACCGAGAACCTACTCACGATTGCTTTGCCCCAATCAACTGTAGTTTGCATGGGAGACACCAGCTTGGATGTAAAGACTGTCTTACTACTAGCAGAGTGGTAGTAGAATTAAGTTGTCTCGCTGCTGCATCTGACACGTTTCAAAAGGTCCAATTTATTCTTTGAAGACTAACATTTTCTTTTTTCACTACCGCTTAGTGAGTAGTTAGTGAGCGTTAGCAGACAAGTTAGTCTCTTTCATGCAAACTATGCGCAATTGTAGCAATCTGCTAGCAAAGTAATCGTAAGGAGGTTTTTGGTGCAGCTAACTAGCAGTCATTAATTTCCTTAGCTAACCCTTATCAAAGAAGAATATGCAATAATATGCATTAATTTTTTAGATATATAACTAATGATTTCTGGTGTTGCAGTGTTTTAAGTGCTGATATTTATAAACTGGGGTAATTCAAAGTAGAAAAAATGAAGACTGCATATGCTGTCATCTATGGGCAATGTAAGACGGACCCACCGGGATACACACAAACAATTATGCTCTGACTCTGTGTCGTGATCTGCTTCATTTTGTGGGGTTTTCCCGCTTCTGTGGCTTTAGCGGTATATCCAGGGGACTGAAGCGGGGTCCACGTGTAGGGTGCACTGGGGCCATAGCTGCTGCGCTCGGTCGGTGGACCGTGAAGGGCGAGGATTGCCTGTGTAGATATGGGAGGGATTTAACTGCCAGCCACAAGGGTAATGATTGATGGAAGGCCCCGGTTAATTAAAACACCACTGCAACCCTCTTTCTGTGACCACTGTTGGTAGCTTCAACCTCTTCAGGTAAAAGCAATACAACCCATTAAAGGCACACCGCATTCACCCCCCTTGGGCTCGAGCTGTGGATGTGCTCATACCTGCTGGGATGTAGCACAGGAACTATAATGGCTGTATTCACTTCAGTTCATGGAGCATGTTAACTCAAGTCTCATTTTTGTTGGCCTTGAAGTCTTGACTTCATGAAAAGGGAAAGGAGGGGAGGAAAAAAGCGTCCCCAGGCCTCCATCTTAAATGGATTTTTAATTAAATTGATGATGTGAGACCAACAAACTCTCACTAATGGTTGGCTGTGCTCCCTGTGGTCCTAATGTGCCGAGCCCGTATTTGCAATTTCCAAATGATTATTCGCTGTTTGATTTATGTTGCTTCATCTGAATTCATTTTACCGTCAGTTCACAGCAGGTTCACGACAGCTAAACGTACACAAACACCCCGCTGGAGAGAAGCGAAGAAACAGCCCACGAGGTCAGCTTGACATTCCGGTCCGACCGATTCTTACACATGGAGTCGCCGGGAACTAGAGGCAACGCTGTTTACAATGCCCGTGTGCCAAATCTGTCTCCTGTAAACACAATCTCCCACCTGACCAGCAGACCACGTTGGGAAGATAAACATCACAGCACACACGAACAAATGTTCCCTTGTCTTACCGTCTTTGTAAGGGCTCTCAGGCAAAGTCCTTACCGCAGCAGCGCCCACAAGATGTAAAGCTCTCAAAGAAACAAACAAAAAGGCCGTAAGTTTTTTGTTTTTTTTTAAATATCAAATTAAAGTAAGTAAATTGTAAATCTGTTAGAGACTGGTTAAGCTGCACACTTAGTAAACGAATGAGTGAGTACATCATGAAATAATCTGTGTTGGAGTGCTTCAAAACAACCATGTTTCTTATAATGAAGACATCACCCATTGCAGCACCGTGTGTTTATCCCTTTGGACAAAAGAGGGACTGTGGCACAGAAAAAAATGTACCAGTTTGTTAGTTGTGGCGAGTATTCATTTGTTGTTAGTTATTTAGTTTTTGCCTTTTTTATGGGATTTCTCGAAAGTAAGAAATAAACATCTTTGTGGAGCTGTTTTTGAGCTCCAGAAGCACCAACGTGATGTCAGCACAATCTCACAGGTAAAAACAGAGTATCAGTGATGACTCCGAACTCCAGCAGCTATAAACAACTACAGTAGCTGGCGAAAGGCTTCAGCACCATGACTCGAGCACCCAGCCATGTCATTGAGATGTATTGGCCCACTAGTAAGGGCACCGTGCACAGGGGAGCGACATATCAGGCAGCGCACTCAGACAGGCTGAGGAATTTTTCTGCCTGCCTAAGAACAACAGAAGGTCAGAGGGCTACCAAGATACACCTGGCACAAATGGTATTCCTCAGAGTGGCTAAAAAAGATTTATCTTGATACCTGTACTGTTTTATGGGAGTCAAGTCCCATTCTGTACAAATAAGATACTCTAAACCACGGGGCCTGCACATAATAACTAAGGCTGACACCGTAAATCCAGATGGATGTACGCTGTTAAGGCGTTTTACGGTTGCTTATTTCACACATCATCTGTCTGAATGAACATCCTCACCTGCCGCCTCGCTCGGTCCAACAGAAATCGGTCTTACAAGCGACAAGACAAGCACATTTTCTGGAACGAGAGATTGTGAGAGGTTATGTTATCCTCAGCACTACTTCTTCGTTGGTGTGGCATTTCAGAAACATATCAGACACGAGTTTAATGACCCGCCTCTCATCCCACTTGGATTCCCTGGACTCATGGATGCCGCGTGATTAGTTCCAGGTAAATGCTGATGATGAGTGCTTAGAGATGAGTGATTTGTCTGCTTGGCTGTTTTCTTAAGCGTTGCGTCTGCATTAGCTTATCCTAATTAACATGCAGCGATACCTCCTAATCCTCCAATTACTGGAGCAACATCTTCTGGAGCATCTGACGGCCACTCATTACACAGGTAAGACTCAGTAATACAATTAAAAGCAGCTTAACATTCTGTAGATTAGCCCGCCGCGTGCCCCTGAAAAATCATTGACAAACAGCACGCACAGTGGTCTTAATTAAGAAATATGGAGACACGCAGAGCAGAATTCACAAATGAAAAAACTCTTTATGGGATTAAACTTTTTTTTTTTCCCAAGGAAATACTGTTTGATACATGTCTTCTTAGTACTAAAGATACTTGGAGTAATAGTGCCTCTAATTAAAACTTACAGTCACAATTTAATCTTCACTTCCTAGAAGTCTTTTACTTGATCTTTTATCACAACTGTCACACAGACTGCAGACGAAACATGGATTAAGTCCTATTTTAAAGCCTTCATTTTAGTGCCTTGGCCAACTGTTGCCAGTTTGTGGTTTTTTTGGACCCACACAAAAGTGTAAAGTGTTGTCGTAAGCTAATGCTAATGCTAACTTCTGCCCTTTAATTCAAATGGGTGAGTTCAAAGAAAATCTACTCCGGCCAAAAGGTGGAAATGTAGAGAGAAATACACCAGTTCGTCCCAGCGTTCGTCCCAGTAAAGTCGGGCATTTCATCACATCTGGAATCAGAACATTTTCTGGACAACCGTCTCTAAGATACATAAAAATTGTATGGGCCAAAGTTTGAACACATATTATGGTTACTGTGAAATTTTAACTTGAGATATAGAAAATTTTTGAAAATATATACATTTATTGACCCACATTCAGACCATATTTTCTTGGCACATTGAAATCTGAAGCAAGGTTGGATCCTGAATATCTTATGAACTATTAAAGACGAAAGCAGTAAGTGTCTGAGTACAAGCTAGTTAAAATATGAAATAAAGCCATCCTGTACAGTCCTATATTTGAGCACACACTAATAATTGTCCTCACACTGTAAATGACAACAAGTGACAATGCCGTTTCTGAATGGTACAGTAATATTTGATATATACTGCAAATAAAAACGTGGAATTACAGATACTCAATGATTTTGATGCTAAGGGCCTGAAAATAGATGAACAGATCATTTTCAAAAAGCTATATCTTTTAAAGTGATTAATATATGATATAATATATTAATATATCATTATATATTTGCAAAATTTGTATAAATACATATTTTGTGCAAACAGGATCCAGTCGATCAGAAGGCCCGTATTGATTTTAAATGGAATGACCCATGTGGGAGTCTGACTCTAACATTTGGACCCAGTCTTAAGTCTACCCTCAAGGGTTTTGGCACTTCTGTTTGGTGCGTAGTGTCAAAATCAAGAAAGGGTTTAAAGACTACACCTAGTACAATAGAAGAATAGAATAGAATAATCCTTTAATTGTCCCACAGGGGGAAATTTGGGTGTAACAGCAGCAAGAAAGACACATATACAAACAAACACAAGACACAGAACAGAGACATACGCAATTTTTCATATTTACATGAAGGGCACTGGTTACCAAAAACTGAGTACCATACTGTTATTAGATTAAATACAAATAAGAGGCAACCCTGGTTATAGTGTGAATCGGTTGATAAAATAGTGCAAGTTACAGCGCTGATGTAAACATCTATGATTGTTGGGAGCAGTTCTGATTGTACAGTCTGACAGCTGCAGGAGGAAAGACCTGGGGAAACGCTCCTTCGTGCATCGAGGATGCAGCAGTCTGTCACTGAAGGAGCTCTGCAGTTCAGCAACAAGTACTTAGTACTTATTAGTACTTACTTAGTACTAAGACTGTTACAGTCTTTATTATAGTAATGCTGTCAGTGCAATGTAATGTTTAGAGAATATTCTGAACTTGAACATATAACCAGGACATTTACAGAAATAGAGGGTTTTTTAATGACATGAATATGTGCAGTATTCTTGGTCTAAAGTGATCCATCCACCCACTATAAAACACAACAATACAAATGGTTGAACATGAATGAAATCCCCCTGCCTTTCCCAGTAACTCGGATATAGGCTCACTCTCGGTTAGTGAGATCCACTTATGAAGCCTCAATCTCAGCATTTTTGTTGTTGCCATTTTGACAGTTTGCAACCACAAGTGAGCAGCTGACTGAAAGTGGAGAGACACTGCACGCTCACGTGGTAGAAACTTGTCAGTCACAAAGTAGCATTTGATTTGCAGGAAGAACTACCGACTTAGGAATTGTATAAACTTTGGAGGCTATGAATTCTCCTGGCTTGTGGTTAAAAAACGAAAGAGCATTCAGACGGTTCTCCAAGGAACTGTTGTTTACTCACACCGTCTCATAAATCATCCTAAAATACGAGGAGCCCAGCACCAAAACTACATCTAGGTTGTTTTTTTTTTGCCTAGTTCTGCTTCCAAAACCACTATGATGTGTCAGAAATTCCTCTGTACATGTGAAAGAAGCCGCCACGCTAGAGTTATGACCTCAAGGCATTGTGTTGGTTTTGAAACATCAAGCTGTCTGCTCAGTCGCCGCTTCGTGGGCGCTCTGACCAAATTAAACAGGAAACGGCCCTCCCCGCGCCTCACGGCTGTGGCAGGCCTTACCATTAAAATATTATCTGCGATGACGCCGATTTCAATCTGCGTCTGATGAAACTAAGAAGAAATATGCTGCTTTCACCCCCCCCCCCCCCCCCCCGGGGGGGAAAAAAAA
>VUQR01035832.1:14138-24407 GCA_015108515.1 Hemichromis elongatus
AAGAAAAGTGATTAAAAAAAAAAAAAAAAAAGGTGGAAAAAATAAACTGATGCTTCCACTGTGATCTGTGGGACTGAGATTTGATTTCCTTGTATTTTAGAGACAAGAAAAGAAGACAAAAAGTCCGAGCTGAGGGTTGCAGAAGAAGCGGTGATGGTATTTGCCGACATTCCCTGCCCATTTATTCCTAATGGATTTGGCAAATCCAGCCCGACATCGGCCAACTTTGACTGTCTTAGCATTTGCTACACAGTTGGCTGTAGTGGCTGTTCTCATTCAGCGACAAAGCTCGAGAGGACAGCTTAAAACAAATCCTGTTTTGGTCATGCTAGGGGTTTACATGAAGGGCAAAGCCGATACAGTTGGTTTCGCTGGTCAAGTATGGCGACAATTGGATTGGCATTAAAGAAGCTTTTTGTACAAATGATCGTGCGAGACAGATCAATTGACTTTCAGCCAACAGCATGAGACGATGCTGTGAACTGCTCTGCTGGACACGGAGGGATTTTTAGGCTGTTAAAAAAGTGCCTCAATGAGAGGAGAGGAAATGTGTTGTAAAAACATCCTTGCTTCATTTAATAGTAGACCTTGTATTATTATTATTACAACTATTATTTATAAATGAGGAAATGTGAAACCCCAGAGTAATCTGTTGTCTTCCTATTAGCTCCCGTGTGAAGAGAAGCAGGCTTGATTTTAATTAGATTAGAGGCCAAAGTCAAGTTGTGTGTACTCACGTAGAGTCTAATTATACCTGTCAGTTTAAAGTTAACAGGCTGCTAGGTTACGGTAGTATATGGCGGTCTAAGATTTTTCATTTATTTCATTCTTTTACTTTTCTAACGATTTCACTAAGAAATTAAGAAACATGATAAGTGTGAATCGCTGAAAGAGCTTTACGTTTGGAGTCGGCAATTCTAACACGCAGTGAGGTTGACCCTTTAGTCTAAACGAAAACGACAACAAAACAAACATACAGGATGCGCAGTTCACAGTATGTTGCTTCAATCTGCCTTTTGTACAGTATTAGGACGATGACTGAAAATAAAAAAATGCAACGTGGACCTTTAATCACGCGAGCTTCATTAGAATATTAAACATTAACAAAGCAAACATAGCAAAAACAGAACCTTTAGGTAAATTAATTTTAATACCACACTAATATTTGACTTTTTAAATCAATTATTAAAAATGTCCTTCTCCTTCTACTACCTTAGCTATCATAAATGTCAGGGACTTTGGCCATAACCACTTGCATGTGTGCTCTGTGATATTACCACAGACCTCAAATATCAACGTGTGTCAAAAAAAAAAAAAAAAAAAATCATCCCTGGATATGAGAGCTGGGTTTAAGACTATGACCCGGGCACCAAACCAGAGTTTTCAGTTGAAGAGTAAACAATTTCCACGGCGTCACAGTCAGAGGTTTGCCTTTTCCTTTTCTCGATCACTCATATTGTTGCCCCATGAATCCAGCCGCCGCGTTGAGGTTGACATATTGTGGCATCTGAGGGAAGATATTAAGCGGAAAGAAACCTAACTGTGGCGCATGCCACTGTAAGACAGCTCACAATGCTTTGTTTACCCATTCTACTTGCTAGATTCGCAGACTCCCTGCGACTCCACTTCACAAACTCAAATTCAAGTTGAAGGTTGCACTGGAGGAGATCCAGCGCATGTTACCAAGGCACAAGTGCAAGACGACAGAACAGAACTTAGAAACGGTGATCTCAAAAAAACAAACAAAAAAAAACAGCTACGCTGAAGGCAGTCCAGAGACACTCGGCAAGAGGTGCCAAGTTTAAATCAGGTGAGCTTTTAAGATTTTTACGGGCGGATCGCACACTGCGTTCCAGGCCACTGAGCGACTGTTCTACACCAACTAAAATGACATCGTGCTCACACAGCCAGTTAAATGGAAACAATTGACTGGAAATTACAACATTTTTTTCAGCCTTCTTTTCAAAAAAACCTTTCAGAACTCTTCTAGAAATCATTGATAATTAGCAATCTTCCTTTGCGGATGTTCAGTGATTTCAGCCTGGCCTAAACTCTTAGATTAGTGTCCTCACTGCTCTCTGAAATAAATAAATAAATAAAAATCTAAGACTGGATTATGGAGGACAGGCCGGTAAACATATTGGTGCTTTGAGAACACTGGAAAGCAAGATGATTTTCCAAATGCACACATTGCTGTGTCCATCTGAATCGCCATCATTTAGAAATAATAACAAATACAGAGCTGTGACAAAAACAAAAGCCAGTTTTACATAAAAAGGTTTTTAAATAAAGTCACAACTCACTGCAGAGGAGCGATCCACAGCTTCAAGTTCGACTCTAATCGATGCTCATCAGATCGAGCCGTGCACATTGTGCAAATACAGATGGCCGTTTTTCTCGTCGTTCTACACGTTCTTGTGCATAATTAGACATTAAGGAGAACAAAGCGGCGCTGCTACGATAGGATACATCCCTCGAGAGCGACTCCTCGTCGATGCCCTGTGCACTGGGCTGTTTCTATAGCTTGAAACCTTTGATCAAGGAACAAAGAGCCGGCTGATGACGTTGACCCCGGCTGAAGTTTTAGCTTATTTTGTGATGTCGTCTTAATCTGGTCAAGGGTGTAAATTGTGAGAAACAGATCAAAAACCAAGACAGTGTTTAAATAATTCATGAAGATGAAAAAAAAAAAATACAATGTGTTTGACAGCAGGGCATGAAAGGAGAAGGGTTAGCACGGTGAAGGTACTTAGATTTTCAATCGATAATTCACAGATGGTAAACCAAGAAGAGTCTGCTGCGGTCGTCTGAATTCACAAAGCAGTATCATATAAGGGAAGTGATACAGCATACAAATGATTCACGGGAACACATATACATGCTCGATAGTAATAACAAGAGTGTTTACTGAAATATGACCCATTTAATGTGGGATATAGACCATATAAAAGTAAGTGCAAGATCTACAAAAACAATTCAACAAACCCCGAGTTTGCTCTCGGGTGCTCGGCCTGCAACACACCCACATTTTAGGAAAGTTTCCCTCAATTTAAATTTAAAGAAAAAAAACTCTCAAAGTAGCTTTAATAATATTCTAACAGATGAATGACTCACAAACCTTTTTCTAGTATTTGCAAATCTAACTCTTTTCCACTAGAATGAAAACTGCTGCTGGTAATAAAAAAAAACAAACATCCAGTTTGTGGAGCATTACTGAAAACAAGGTTTTCAAACTTTTTGTAAGGCAAAAAGTCCCAGTATCACACCGCTTATTGTTTTAAAACATTTGTTTCACAGGTTTTTTTTCATCGTTTGTTGGGGGAAAAGATATTCCCAAAGTTCTCCCATTTAAACAGATAGGAGGGCCAGCTAACTGACAGCTCGGGAGAAGCAGACAAATTCTTTAAATGTGCTCCAACCTGCCGTAAATCCATCAATTTATCACCAAATTGAAGTGAACACCGTTTTCTTTCCAATTCTATCTTCTTTATACCCAGTGGACTTACAGTATTTCTACCTGTAGGCATCTGAGTAAGACGATTGATCTTTATGGGGCAAGTAGATGGCAATCATAATTTTTCCTTCTCTGTCTCACTCCTCTGAGCACATTTTTAACACTATGAAAAAAAAAATTAAGTACGACCTCTTCAAGGAGATTGCCATCCTATTTTTGCACTGGTGTGACTGAACCACAGCATGAGGGCAGCAGGTGTGTGTTGGCTTTTAATGTAAAAGTTATTGGTTTATTATGCTTATGCTTTAAAATCAGCTACATTTTCACTATATAAACAAGTATTTTCTGTTGACTTTAACAAATTTCACTTACTGACTCCAAATCTGAAAAATGTTTTGATCTCAGACGAGTTTTTGTTTGTTTTAGTTATAGTGTTCCAAGTGTAGACGTATGGACAGAAACTGCGATTCAGTTCAGCGTTTAAGAGCCAGAGAAGTGAAGCCAAAATTAAGGAAGGCATTTTTGTTGGTCTTGAAATCCATGAACTGATGCTTGCCAACGAGTTCCAAAGGAAACTGAAGCCAGCTGAAGCAGCAGAATGGGAATCATTCACACAGGTTATCCAGAGTTTTCTTGGAAATCAAAAAGCAGAGAATTTTGCTGAAGTTGTGGAAACATGCTGAAAGTACACCAGCTAAAAAATGTCACAGAAGGAACACTTTTCACATTCTCGTGCTGACTTTTTCCCACAAAGATGTCAGCGACGAAAGACACGGAAAGATAGCATCAAAATATAAGAAGTGATGGAAAACCGGTATCAAGGGGAATTTAATCTAAGCGCCACATGTGACTGCTGTTGTTTCTTACAAAAAGAGATGGATGTGCAGTGCAAGCGCAAAAGCAAGTGCCTCATACGTTTTTGAGCACGCTGGTCTCGTTTTATTGTGAGCTGCCAGAAATATGCTTTGACCCGGATCTGATATCGTTGACCTTTATCGTCCAAACAATTTTGGTGGCAAAAAGTTCAAGTACCAGACATTGCGTTGTTATATTATTATTATTATTCAAAAGTGTCGAGAAGTCAATGATGGTGCAAGATTAAATTGGATCTCATATAATATCAGTGTAAACGAAAAAATATGTTTTGCAGGCCCGTGCATTTGGTTAACCAAAGCCTGAGTTTAGTAAGTCTTGTGGTAATTATAGGCATAAAAACATCCAATTACTTACTGGATGTTATCAGAAAGTAAATTAATTTTTCTATTTAGCTTTGTTAAACTTTATAACTTTATAAACGCTTTGACCTTTCAGCTTTTTTTGCCAATTTTAAAAAATTGGCAAAAAGTCAGACAGCGAGCAACACAAAGACTCTTGCGGTGTCTAATGGGAAGCCTCAGTTTCTTAATGCAGGAAGGAAAAAAAAGAAAAACTTAAATCCTAAACTGCATCAGACAAAGCAACAGAACAGGCAGGAGCAACAACTCCACTTAATAAACACCCCATCGTTTAGCTAAATCTTAAATTACATCCAAGCTCCTTGTTTCAGTGTCCACCCCTCTCCAGGGCCCAATTCACTGCAAAGCACTCTTGAAAAATATGGAAAACTAATTACAGCAGCACAAAACCAAACAAGGACATACTTAAAGCTGATAAACATTTGACAGATGTGTGAAATTTAAATTCAAAGCGAGGTAGAGAGGGGAGCAAAGAGAGTAGTACTGCTGATACACTTGTTTGCCATGTTTAGAGGATCTGTTTGGCAGCTCTGGGTTGGTACATTTCAAGGTTTTGATTACGCTGAACGCTGCAAACAGGAGGGGTCACCCATCCGATACCGGAATGTTGTAAACTTGTAAGATAATTTACCTGCAAGTGGGATTGAGGAGACCACGCGAGTCGAGATGAAATGGGTCAATATCAATTTAATGTTTGAAAATGGATCAATTGATCCAGACCTTCGGTATTATAACCCAACATTTTAATGCTCCAGTGACTTCAATGCCATCCTCGGCCTGAGAATGAAATCAGGAGAAAGAATCGATGCATGTTTGCTTCAGCAATAAATATTATTTTCTGCAGCTCTCTGCCGGCTTGGAAGACTTCATGATTAATGCTGAGGTTGTTTTTTTTTAAAAAATTGCTACAAAATGCTAACTATAGATATGCGCCCCTCTATTACCTCTGGCGTGTATGCAGACCTATATGGTCCTTTCACACAGAGTTTATGTTAAATTTGTCAGATTTGACACTAGAGGCTTCCATTAACACCCTGACATTTCACGCAGTGCGGCCTAACAGGATGTGCGAATGTCAGCTCGCTGTGAATATCTGAACACGTGCCAGACATCTGATATGACATCAGCAAGGACTTGAATGCTGGTAAAAGAAAAGGCCATTTCCTGTCATGTGACTACAGAAATTCACAAAAACTATTCACTAACAGCGAACAAAACCCACACAAAAGGGAAGGCAAATTAAAGCAAGCACCATTATCTAAAGACAAAAGCCTTCTCTAGTATAAAGGATAATATCGCATAGAGCATAAAGGCTGATGCTTGACTGACTTAGCCTGCGAATAAAAGTGGCTGCAGTGTTGTTACACCAGGCCTATAAAAATACCAATGAGAGAATGTAATGGGTGACTACTCGACCACATGTAACCATGGTAGAATACAATTTGTTGTTAGATTTGAGGGATCAATCATTTCAACACGAGCTTAAAATGTTTTATGTTAGAGAGCTAAAACGTTGCACAAAGCGCTCTGCGGACCACTGCCGTGTCCTTCGGTTCAGCACACACACACACACACAGGTTCATTCATCCCAAGAACAAGAGCAGGCCTCCTCTATACCCAAGCATACCGGATGTAAGGATTCCCACATGGACCAAGTGTTAGAAAACAAACAAGCAAACAAGAACATCTAAAAACTAAAGACTCATCTGCAGTGGCATTGATGTTTGAGCTGCACAAGTGAAGAGAAGCTCACTCAGCAAAATAGGTCATAACGGGGCAGAAAATTAAAAAGATAATAGAAAATGTTCAATGAGTGGCTCTTTGCTGACTCTGTCCAAGTGAGGCAGTGCTCTGGGAGGAAAAATGCTGCCCATCCCAGTGTTGGAGCGTGCACGAGACTGCAGATTGCTTCTCAAGATGAGCAACACAATGACTCGCGTATCATTTTAGTCATTTAAATCTTGAGTGCTATTATTGTCTCTATGATGCAGAAAATTACTGGATATAAAAAAAGAAGGAAACTACACCACTATTCACTAAAACAAATATAATTTAGAGATTTAAAACGTTACACTTACAGTGTTGTCAAAAGTCCTTAAATCTTTACTAATTTCTATTTCTTTGTGCCTCTTGGACTAAACTCCGTCAGCACTCCAAAAGTAAATTTAAAAAAGGAAACTTGTGTAAACACAAATTATACATTTTACTCACCAATTGTATTTTAGTGATGAAAAACAGACTTTGTACTCCCTTTGTTTCTAAGGCTTTTAAACAATATAAATGGACTGGTTGAGTGCTTCCCACTATGAGTCGTATTATGCCTAGGTGCATTGACCATCATCCAAACTCACACAGATCAGGGATCAGGTGCAATTTGGGGTTCAATGTCTTGCCCGAGAATATCCCAGTCGGTGAGGGGTACACCTCTGAGCCACAGCCACCTCTGATAACGCACACTCAGGCCTGATGACCACCAGCCATGTTCAGTGCAATTACCGCTGAAACAAAACATTTTCAGGATCACAGCCTACACATGGTACTTTGTAGCAGACTTTGCCAAAATCAAAAGAAGTCCCTGATGAGCTAAAGACGGGACATAAAAGACAATCATCTGGGAAGGGATACAAAGCTATTTATGAGGCTCTCAAACTCCACAGCTCAACGATCCACAGTAACAAAGATTACTGGAACAAGAGTGAACAGCAGGAATTGCCAAACCTCTCACAACTTCCCAAGAGCAAGTCCCAAAAGATGCAAGAAATGACAAGTCTCTATCACGTCAACAAATGTCTATTTTGACTCCACTAACCAAACACACACACTGAGCAAAAATGATGGCACATGACAACCAAAAGCAAAAACTGGATTTCACAAATGCTTCTATAATACGTTTCAAAACTATTTCGATGTGAGAATTAATGAGTTGTAAACAGATATACTTTAATTACAGTTACAAGTAATACTTTGAGTACCACGGTCTTTCTGTTTCAGTCTGTTGATGGTGACGGGTGCACGATGAGATTTAGGTGCAAACCTTTTGTCACAATGCAAATGTGTCCACACATTCATACTGATGCACTATTTTTCTGGCATGCTTTCTCACATAAGAAGCTGTGTTGACGCAGGTCTAACATTTAGTTCTTATTAATACTTGATACAGTTTAGTTTGGGGTGTGCAGTTACATTACAGCCACTGAACCTTCTTAGTTAAAGCTCCAAGTGCCAATTTAATGGCCATCTAAGGTTTCGGTACCTTCTTTTATCTGACCTTTTAAAAATATGAAAACACAAATCAGCCATGATCTTCCCTGACTTCTTTACCAAACCGAGACTTTTGGTCTGGAGACAACAAGGAGAAAGTTAAATTCTCTCTGTGACATTTTACCTACACCGACTAACACTGGTTTGTGCAGAGAGGGGGGATGATAGAGCTACAGCATGACAGGAGGGCTGAGCATCTACCAGTGTGATGCCAAACTAGCAGCGCCGTCTCCATGTAATGCTCGAGGGACAGCTTTACTTAAGAGGAACAGGCCTATGTAATCAGACCCCCAGCCTGTGATTAATGCGGCTGTCTGTCTTCAGGCCTGTGCAGGTCAGTACAGCTCGGCACAGCTCACCCAAGATGCTGTTTACCGCACGCCATGTTGCCCGCAGCCATGGAAATAAGCTGAATCTTTTCCACGTAGAGAGCCAGGAGATGTGGAAAAAAAGCTAGCATCCAACAAAATGTGAAAAACAGCCACAATAACAAACTGCATAAACCCTAACTGTATGTAATGCCTAAGCTTTGTGCCGTATGTCTTTAATCAGTGGCCAGGAGGATGTTTTGTTCCATTTTTGCAGTTCACCTTCTTTTTTTGGAAAGCAAAGGGAGTCTTACGGGCAGAACAACTTTAGCTTACCTTCCCCTCGAGTGACGCACGGCTGAGCAAAGGATGGATATATGAGGCATGCCAAGCATCGCCTAGTGCTAACATCATCAGAAGTACCTCCCTACCTGTCGGTACACTGTATTAATGAGCTATTAGCTGTTTGTGGATAAACAATTTACTGTGTTGGCTTATTTACCGCATGCTCAGGGAAAAGTGCATCTGGGTAGGGAGCCGCTACTCGCTAGGGAGTCCATCCATCTGCTGCCACCGCCACGCTATTCATTCTAGCACTCGGACAGATTTACACAAACCTTTTGTCGTTAGTCTGACATGCCTATTTATAATGTGAAACACTCTTAAAACAAGAGACCTGTGCGGGGTGTTGCCCCCCCTTCTTTCTGTTTATAATTTACAAAGTCCTTAAGTGGATTTTAAATCAGCTAAAGCTTTTGAACATTCTTAAGGTATGTTCCTGGAAGATTAATTTCTGCAGTCTGAATCGATACCTCTCTTGTGGTTTTATACCTAAAGTCGATGTGGGAATACAATAGTAGTGGTCTAGCAGCGGGCACCTAACGGTATGCTTGGCAAAAGAGATGACAGGTGACTTTACAGATGGCCCCGAGAATGGCGTCACTACTTTGTGTTTTGATAATGATGAAGTGATGAGAACAGGTTGAAAAGAACACCAGCTTTTATTTTAAGTTTAAGCAAAAGTGCTTGAAATTGCCTTTGTGGTAGCTTCACCAGATTTTCCATCGACACATACACACGCAAAAGGCCCGTGTGTGCCAACACTCGCACAAACATACAGGCGCACGCAGACTCTACTTGTTGATCACGGTACGTGTGACATACATGCCAAATTATGAAGTTAGTATATGCTAAAATATCTCTTACCAAAGTCTTTATGGGATGACATCCAGCCAATTGAATCGAGGGAGACGATAGCCAACAATCCGGAGCCCACAAAGGATCCAATCCCAGAGAAGAAAAAGAAGAGCCCCATGATGGCACTCTGCATGGACTTGGGAGCTGCAGAATAGGCAAACTCCAGGCCTGCAATAAAGATGAAACAAATACATAGAAATATATTTGATTAAATCTTGATGTAGCTTCATAGTTTATATGGAACAACATGAAATATGACAAACGCTGCCAGTGACGTTGTGATGCAACCTGCAATTAGATACAGGATCCACCTAAACAAATTCTGAATAAATCGAAGTCTGAGATAGTGAAGCAACAAGGTAACATAATGTACTTGGATATGAGAGGTATGATAAATGATGGGGAACTCAGTCCATCAAAAATCTAAATCTTTCCTGACTAAAATTAATGCTTTTTCACTTTCAAATTGGTAGAGGAAACAAATATTGTGCTGGCATGGCTAACAAAAAACAAAACAACTGGCCTTTTTAAAAGACAATCCCCACGTTTCAGATCATTTCCACTCAATGTCCTCCCTCAGAGACCCCCAGAATATTTCAGAGTTTGTGCCTCTTTGTTTTAGACACACGGTTTTCTGGACTGTAAACTGTGGCAACATCTCTCACACAACAGCTCGTCAGGCTCACAATCTATTACAATTTACATGTTGTTGCCCATTAAAGTGACCAGTACCCACTGACTGATCACTGTGTTTAGGTTCAAAGTCTGATCAATACTGCATTGCTCAGACATATTCATTGACCCAATCAACCTT
>VUQR01035832.1:28873-44930 GCA_015108515.1 Hemichromis elongatus
AAAACCCCCCCGCCCCCCCCCCCCCTCCACCCTAACTAAATATCATACAACAGACAACCCAACGTGATCCCTGGAAACTCTGCTCCAGCTTTTCCGAAAAACGGAAAAAAGAGGGCGAGAAAGAGCGAGAGAGCAACTGCAAGAGAGAGAAATGTTTTGGGTGCAATAGCCATTGAGCTTTAACCAAATGAGATTAGACATAGACACAAGAGGGAAAAAAAACAGAGACAACATGCTAAAAAACCCAACAAAACAAACAAACAAACAAAAAAAAAACAGCAGAAAAAACAATGTCAGCATAGTTTGTGAAAGCTGGCCAGCATGTGACCAAAGTCTGGGAGTGCTGTACACAAATGATCAGAAACTTCAGTAGTCCCTTTTCACTGCGTGGGTCGTCCACCTGTCCTCGTGTGAGCACAAACAGCTTCACCATGTAAAACACTGCTGCACCCATCCAGACAAATACACAACAAGATGAAAGAGACTCTACCGCCGAGGAGCAGCGGTGTGGCGTGCCGACAGTGTCATGTGTGACAACGATCTGGTCTCTGGATAAAAGATGCCACACTTGGACATTCACAGCTTTCCATCTGTCAGTCTTTGAACTTCATGATTTTAGCTTGTGGACAGCTACAGATAAGCACCGAGTAAAGTCAACCTAGAATGCAGCTCGAAATGTAATAACAGTGTAAGGCAGCTCCCCGGAGTCAGTGTGCGTAACTGAACGAATGGGAATCGAGTCGGTTCTGGGGATAAACGGTGCACAGGCTCTGCAAATTACTGCTGTCTGAATAATTATTCAAATAAGCTGCAGACGCGATATCGTTACACTGCATCTCAGTAATTCGCTTTACAAAGCATATTACTGTAAAACTTTGACAGAGTCCTCCGATTTGTCTCCTGGAATCCAGGTCAGAAATTTGTCGCACACGAGTTGTGTATTCATCTGTCAAATTCCCACACTCCTGCTGCACCATAAACACATTCTCTCCACTCCCCGGACTCAAAATGGTCGTCTGCAATATTCAGAATTTATTTTGCCTCAATTTAAATGCAAGTGTTGCACTTTATTTCAGTAAGTCGAATGGAAAAGCAAACAGCTAACCAGCTTTGGAACATGAAACTGAAAATAGTAAAGGGACCTTTACTTGTCAGAAACCTCATATCCTCCGATATTTAAACTGAAAAATAAACACCACAGATTTGGTTAATAATCATTTTACCGCCTTAGGTTGATTGAAAAAGATTAGTTTGATGGTCTTGATGAGGTGAGCTTTTAATATATGTAGAAAAAATATTAAGTTGCTGGTTTTTTTTGTTTTTTTTTAACACATTCTGCTATCAGATGACCATAAAGGAGCCAGAAAGAGTAAGTTTATCAAATATGTGAGCATAAAGTCAGTTTGTAAAAACTGAGTAAGCTGATTCCATAAATTCATCGTGACCTAATGTCATGACACTTTAGTTGTGTTTTGTTGAAAACTCTGGATTCAGTTTGCTTGAGCTATATAAGGATTAAAAGGATGCTTGTTGTGGGAAGTTTGGTAAGAAATTTGACTATGAACTCAAAAATGACGTAAAATGAGATGAAAGAATGGCCAGTTCTGCAAGACTCCCTTATAATCATCCCCAACAACTGCTGTTTGTTTTCATTAGGTGCTTTATTCCCTATATATAAAACAACACTAGTCAATGTTTAAGGATTACTAATAGTAAAATATGTTCATATTGCAAATTTGCATTTCTGTGTAAAAAAAAAAAACAGAAAGAAAGCGGAGTGTTTGTGGAATACAATGTAGACTGATTCTCAGGAGTGTTGCCGATTGGTTTTCTTCCTGCCTTCATGCTCAAAACATTTTAGCCTGGATGCATCAGTGCAGCAGCAACCGCTGACAGGCCTGGCTGAAGCTCTATTTCGAAAACAATCTACAGACTGGAAAAGAACACGACTGAGCACGGCTGGTGCAGTCATACAGGACTAAAAAGTTAGCTGCCACAGTGCTCTATAAGCTACTGAGTGAGGAGGGGGGGGGCAATATCTGCTGCTTTTCCTTTGCCAGATTGAAAGTCATGGATTTTTTTTCTTCAAATTCCAGCAAAGACTATAAATCTGAGACAAACCATCTTTCGAGTTCCACATAAAGCAACACCAGAATAGCAATTGTGAAAAAAAAACCACACGCACTCAGTGACCATATTCGAGTCATGTTGTTGAAGCTACTTTGTATTAGAGCCTTGTTACCAAAAGTAATGAAAATATAGATGAAGTACACGTGGCACTACAGCTGTATTGCTTGTTGCCCCGGAACTGCTGATTGCACATTCCATCTACCACAGACAATAAGACCCAACTTTGCCTTTTTTCCTCTGTTGTTCGTGTCCTACTTAAGTGACATGTACAGAGAACTCGTCGGCGGGTGCACTCACCCGCTGCCACGGCCGAGCACATGACAAAGAACATCCCTACTGCGATCCTTTTCAGGGAGGAGGGCAGCAGGCCGCGCCGTTTCAGGATTGGGTCCACCACTTTGTCCTTCAGTGGAATCAGCATGATAATGAGCACTGCGTCAAACATGGTGAGCCAAGCAGGCGGGAAGCGGAACGTCATCTGGGGAATCCAGGGGGAGAGAAATGGGATGAAAGAGAACAAAAAGCAACAAAGTATGAAAACTACACAGTTCACCAAATGTTTGCATTCACTCGAGTCTGTGCATCCGTCAGACTTGATACTGCTCTGGCACCCCCAGGTGGTCGAAAGCAAACATAAAGCAATAAAAAAACCCAACATAAATAGCATCCATAGTAATGCAAGCAGGCAGTCAATAGCGAATAAATATTAAGATTATTATTCACAGCAGTAGTAGCAGCAGCACTAGTATTAATAGGATTCATGTGTTTTCTTTTTTACACTCTAAGCTATTAAAGCTTAAATGTGAGTCAAAATTGACAAAACTGATTCTGAATTATTACGATAAAGCGTAATCTTTAGAGGGAATAATTGCGCTGTGCACACAGACTGGATGACATATCAATCAAACAGAAAATCCACTGTAAGTATACAAAGTATTTACAAGTTGAGGCAATATCTCACTGACTGAGCAGTGTAACAGTGTAAAACTACTGGAGCAGAGGTTTTGTTGGGTTTTTTTGTTTGTTTTGTTTTGTGCAATTCAAATTCCAAGTGCCATCTGAGCTCCTGATGTGTCTCTGGTTTAACACTTCTGATAGGATCATTTATTCTCAAATTGAATTTCCATTTCTTAGAGCGACCGCTGGCAATCTGCACGCAGCTCCTTAGAGAGTGTTTTTCTCTCTTGTTTGCACATTAACATATTCAAAATGATAGGAAGTGCTAAATGAGACTTCTTCTTTGCCAAGGCAAGGCTGGCATGAATGACTGAGGTGTCTCAGCAGGTCCAAATCTCACAAATCTCAGTGGGGTTTTTTTTTTTTTCCTTTTTGCCCCACTTCCCCAAATGAAAACCACACATACACGATATATACCGATTTATCAATTTGGGAAATGACAAAGACTTATTTCAAGATGTATATTTTCTGCTGCTCTTTATCTTGAGAAAATTGGATAGCGCCACCATCAAGGGATCAAAAAGTATCCCATAAAAATATGGCTGCATATGGCAGATTGTTAGTCTTTATTTCCCTAGAAATATGAAGGAGACTTGCTGAATTTTTCACCTGAGAAGCATGCGTTTAATATATGCAACAACATTACATGTGTAATTACACTCCTGGGTGTTTGAACACATTACAACCAACTATAATTTCAATAACAATGGTCTCTTTTCCAGCTACAAGAACGGTTACATTTAAGGAGATAAAGAGCCTTTCATCTTTCATAAATGATAGTATAGGATTCTTTTACCACATGCTGTCACGAGGCGCAGTAGATATAGAACGTGGCTATTTCTGAGAGCGCACCATTGTTTGAATTGCAATGGTGGTTCAGTTGGGGGAGAAACAGCCACAAACTTCCAGCAAATGTCTGCAGCCTCTCATGTGCACTGTACGCAGTTCTGCATTTTTGTCAAACATTGGCAGATGCACAGAAAAACGCTCCTCTCAGTAGACGTAGTAACACAGTGTTCACATTTGGACGCTGAATTGACAAAAAAAATTAAATGAAATCTATTTGCTTTAAAACATCATACATGGCTGATCATTATACAGTTTCAGGCTTCAACTAGCTTTCATATGAATCTAATTTTGAGATGCAAGTTTTCAGACTTGCAACAATGATCCTGTGCACAAGGAACACATGTAAATGTGTCACTCAAATGTCAGCATTACGATTTTTCACACCTTCAGATCAGAGCGAGGTTTGTACATGAGCCTGACTTTCTGAGATGTTGAGGGATGTTAAAAACAAACAAAAAAATGTTAAAAACAGAATAACAATGGAACAAATAAGTTAGATCACTGCTAAGCATTTCTGAGATAACTTATTAGTGCCAGCTAGTGTGAGACGTTGGGGGGGATTTCTAAACCATGCCATAAAGTTTCCTGCAGCCTTATAATATATTGTAACAGATTAGAGAAAAAAAACCTTACAGAAATATGTAATCTCTGCAGAGAGTTCTCACTTTGTAGTTTTAAGTTTAAATTGTCATCTTCAAATAAAAAGTTTATTTTTCCAATTGCAAATCAAACCCAAACTATTGCAACTAGTCAAACAATTACTTTAAATTCATAAATTTTAGCCTCATAAGAACAATTGGAACACCTCTTAAGTAATTTCCTTAGGGATTAATAAAGTATTCTGATTCTGATTTTATTACTGCCTCCCATATCCACTTTTTTATTGTTGTTATTATTATTAGTAGTAGTAGTAGTAGTAGTCGTGTGGGTGCCGTTTCTCCAAAGAGACAGTTTTTGTTCAGGTTAGCCACAGAAATGTGTCAGGTGAGATAAGACATCTATTCTCACTTCCCTTTTGCTAATGATAAATGTTGAAGCTTGTAGCAGGAAGGGCTTAGTTCCATTTTTTTCGTACCAGAAAGACGGTGCACTTAGGAAAACTTTAAAATGCAGTTCTTAAACACGGTTGTAAACATGGTGCACGAGTAAACAAAGCCATGTCACATAGTTTCACGGTGTTCCAAGTCGAGTATTACTGTAGCTTATCAACAGCACTAACTCAGACTGCGAGGTTTACCGACAAGTGTTTCACTTCACATTTCTGTGAAGTCGGTACACTTCACAATCACCTCAAGCATGCCCGTTCAGAAATATGAACAGGCTTACTGCACTACACAAGCTGCTGTTACTACTCAAGTTAATTTCATTGCTTTTGAACCTTCTGAGTTTCAGTCATCAAAGTACCGCAGCGCTCAACATCTAATCTGCTAGGGGTGTCCTGATAGCCTATTGGGCGTGTATCACACAGGCACAAATGCCTCAGCACTCAGTCCTCCATTCCTGGACTGCTTACTGCATGTCACTCCACTGGTCCTTCCCCGCCACCCAATTTTCTTTATTTTCTAGTGCCACTATAAAATGAAAACTTAAATTTGCCCAAATGAAGATAGACTCAGGCAAAGTGAGGCACAGGTAGACCAGCAAAATTTGCCAGACAGAAACAGGTGGAGGCGCTGCTGTTGTGAGATACAATGCCAGCCAGGTTGCTAATCTGTGAGGTATTAGTCTATGAAGTTCTCACTTAATCCCCATAGCATTATCAGCCTTTGCTGCTGCCTCCAGCTGTTGTGTGTCAGTGACCTACTGACTCCTTTAGTTTCAGCAGTGAAAAACATAGATCAAAACCACTTGTGAGAAAGCAGGCTAGAGCTCCAACATCTTATGTTTAATTACAGAGAATTAGAGAACAGTTAGAGTACCAAAGCACAAATCAAGTCAGAGCACACTGGCACTAAAATTGTTAATTAAATGGGAAAGAGGTGCAGGAGAGCGTCCCCACTTCAGTTTACCTTCGAGAAGTCAGAAGTGGCGTTTGGGGCCGTATCAGGAATCTTCAGATGGAGGCTCTGCAGGATGTACGTTGTCTGCATCTGTAATGCGATAAGGAGATTAGAGTCTCAGTGTGAAGTCGTTCTCCACTTTGTGATCACCGGGGTGTCTGGTGCACACAATTCTTCTCCAGTTTTGACAAAAACAATGTTTTAGCTGATAATGTGTGCACACTATCCCTGGTGTTCTCACTTTGCATTTCTCATCGTGCGCAATACTGTTTTAATGTTTTGATCTAACTTTATACCAGCTGACCTTACCTGAAAGTATACAGTCCAGTACGGAATAAGAGCAAAGAAAACCGGAAGGACCTTCACCAGTGCTTTGACTTCCTCTACTTTTTCTTCAGGAAATTTCCCTCCATAGGTCACTTTGGCACTGTCCAGTAGTGCCGGTTGGCTGTTTCACAGGAAAAAAAATTTATAAACATAAACCTGATTGAAATAGTTTAAAAATACAGTGTAATTAATGGTATAAAGCCAAAATAAATCCAGAATAAACTAGAATTAGTCTATACTCTTTAAGTGGGAAATTAATCAGCCTTTTATGTGAATCTCTCGGCCTTTAACAACAGCACTTCTGGAGATATGAAAGAAACTTTTTTTCTAAAGCCTATAATCCTCCATCTCTGGAGAAAATGTCTTAATAAGAAATTCTTGAAAGGCAGCAGGACTGCCCAACTTAAAATATTCAATGTCAAGTTTATGAGCCAATAGTGCTACTTTGGTTCAAAGTCAAGTATCAGCACTTCAGAATAACTTAACCACATGGAACGAAGATGAATGCCTGGACCAATGGGGGGAATTATAAAGGTGGATCAAAGGAGCCTTTAACATAAAGCTCTACCAATCAAATATAGCCATTTTATTCCTCTGGTTCACAGTCACCATCCCACTAACATCACTACACTATTTTAGGAAGCTGTCCCACTGGGACTGATCTGGGTGTGCCGATTGTTTGTATATGTATTTAATTACAGTATCAAATGTCACTCTTACCGGAGCAGGTTCGGCTGCACTGGTTTCTGTGAACAGCAGGCAAAAGCCAGGATCTTGAACATGTCAGTAAAGGCACTTCCATCGGCAGGCTTGGTGATGAAAACCATACGCCCCAGGAGAAAGACCAGGAAAGAGACCCCAAGGCACACAGTAGGAAGGATGTAGCCGACCTCGAAGCTAACGTTTTGCTGGATGTAGGCCACACCTCCCAGTGACAGGATGGCACCCAAGTTAATGGACCAGTAGAACCAGTTGAAAAATCTGCGAGTGGCCTCTGGTCCTCTGTCTTTGACCTGTGAGCACAGACAGCGCAGCGTGACGTACGCACACGAACAGATTTTTTTTTTTTTTTTTATCCAAACATAAAGAGAGTGTAAGACAAGCAAGTGTCCTCTGAACTTTGCAACAGTGGTTTGTCATGAGTTTGTAAGTTAACTACCAGCATCTGATTGTTATAAAAAATAAGTGTAGTCACGAGTCCTGTGATATAAAAGGCTAAGATTTCGAAGCCAGGAAATACAGTGCATGATTCAACAAAGCCATTACATACATTGCAAAGAAAAGTTTGTAAAAACCTAAAATGATCATAAACAGTGATCACGAGCTGAACACCGATTTGCACGAGCACACACAACTTTATAATAACCTTATCATTTTATCGTCCGAGCTGAGTGAAATGTGCAGAACACCAAGATCTGCTTATTATCTGCTTATCGTAGCTTATTGTAGCTTTTAGCATTCTTTAAAAGTGTGCAATTAAAGGTGATAATGTTAGTTTAGTAAAGCTGCAATATCCATCTATGCAAACCCCCTAATATTAATATCAGATCCCTCTCACATACAGTTACTCTTTTGAGTGAAAAGCTTATCTCAATTCCTGATGGATATGTCCCTTATATACAAGTACAAAAGATGCACTGGTACAACTAAAATAACCAACCTAGTATACTGAACATACGGTCAATACATTCAGCATAAATCTTTCTGGGGTTCATGAATGCATTTGAACAAAGTCAGTTATGAAAGTAATTCCATCATTGAATAGCTGGAAAAAAATAAATAAATTCTTGTCAGCCGTCTGAAATTACTGGGATTGCTGTGATGATTACTCATAAAATGTTGTCCAAGCTTCATAAAGGTCACAATTATAGTAAACACAACTAAACTAAACTCGCAACTCAGCTGAGATAGCGATTGTAAAAGCATTTATAGATGTATGAAGCTATAAAAGGCTTGAAAAGCTTTTTTTCCTAAAGACCTGAAGCAAGACTATAGTTACAAAAACATTTAAGTTACCTGAAATAAAAAGTACACTTAACACAAAAACCAGGAAAACTAACATATGATGTGTTTACAAAACTACAAGACTAAATATGTTTTAGTCTTTGTCAAAGTGGTCAAATTTGTCAGCGCAACAAACATTAGAATTAGAAATTGTGTGTTTTATAGTGATATTTATTGTAAATTTCTTCAATATTTATAAAAATTATATATATAATATATATATTATATATAAATATAAAAAAATAAATGAATAAATAATGGATAACACTATCAGAAAAATAATGGAAGTGGTAAAAAAAAAAAATGTGTTGAAGGGAAAACACACGACTAGCAAAACAACCAGATCTTGGCATTAATTGGAAAGCTTAGATAGATATTTTATGATATTTTTAGATCAGTGACAACACAAATCTTAACTTTAAAATCCGGTGGAGCCAACATCGTGGTTTGGACAGCTTGTTATCACTGGATTAAAGAGCAGCTGTCTGTGTTTTAAAGGAAAGGGTGGGTGAGCTAGCAAACAAACATCACCAACTGGAAGCAGTTCCCCCTTTGAAAGCTGTAACTGCTAAAGGAGGTACAACAACGAGTTGCTACGAAAAATAAAATAAAATAATATAACTTTTTGTGCATTGCTGTCACTGAAGATCAGACCGCATATTATGACTAACAAATCTGCCAAGTCCAAGTTTGGTAATTCCAAAAAGGTCATAAACTTCTTTTTTTTTTCATGCAAATGCATTGTGCTTACGCTGTGAGTGGATGTCGTTATTAGGAATCAGTGCATTTTTAACAGGGACTCTTCTGTTTCTCTTAAATATTCAAATCTCCCACGCACCAAGGACTTTCAGTTGGAGGATCACTAATGGGAAAATTTTGTCTGTATGAGGTAAAAATTTCAGTTTCAGTACTCAGGAAAAAGTAACCTCGTGGTGCATTGCGTTTGCTTTTATAGTTAGCTGACTTTCTCACACACACACACACACACAAAAGTGATCTCTTTGTGGGTTGTGTATTTTAACATAACATTGCACTAATCATATTCCGTCTGCCAGCCCACTTTGACACATTTTATCCTCTCCTGATTAGATTACTCTGAGAAACAATGACCCCATTGATGAACTTTCCCACTTCCATGATTGTGTGTTGTTGAGGGCCCTCTAGATAATTTTGATACCAAACTGACAGATGTGTGTTTCACTTCTTATTACCAACGATTATAACAATTGAAGAAGAGTTTTTAAGTGTTTCAGTTTGTACATGTGTGCCAGAGAGATGTTTCATCTACTACAAAATGCTTCAAAATGTTTAGCCATAAGTAGCCATGACAACCAAGAGCATGTATGTCTCAGAGTAATGTCATGGTGCAACTAAAGCCCTATCACACGCCTGACTTCATTAAAGTCCCCAATATGTACTTCATTTTATACAGGCCAATTCCAGAAAGATAATCGTTCAGTTTAAAGCCTTCTGGCAACAGAAAATTCCAGGTATTTTCCTAATTAATGTAAACTTTAATAACTAAAAAGAGTGCTTTTTATACTCTACCTGATCGGCCCCAAATGGAGTGATGTTAGACTTCACAGTACCCACACCTAAGGCAATTAAGAAAAGTCCACCATAGATTGCTGGGCCACAATATGGGGCACGAGTGGAGCAGGAAATGTTTTTTGGAGTGGTACCGTTTGTACTCAGACACTCAGCAGGCTGCACAGGAAATGCCATTTCTTCCCCGCACAGGTGTATCCTGGTGCCCTCGTTTGAAATAAAAGGGAAAAACAGCATGCCAAAAATGTACAGAACCAAACTTGTGGTAATGGTCAAGAATTTTCCGAGGTATGCATCGGCCAACCAGCCTCCAAATGGTGAAATTAGGTAAGTTACTCCCATGAACATCAGTGGTGCCTGGCTCGCCTGAGTGCCCTCCCAATAGAAAGGACTACCATTGAGAAAAAGAACCAGGTTGGACGTTATGCCATAGAAAGCAATCCTCTCTAATGATTCGGCCAGCAGGATGGCCGCACATGCCAGTCTTCTTCCCTCGAAGACTGACGGTGGTGAAGGTCTGCTGTCTGCGTCTGAGTCCAAAAGAGGGGTGCTCTCATTGGCGTCCCTGTTGTTAGCCATTCTCTGGTGGAATGGAGTTTCTTCCTTATTTTTGAGAGTTCAAATCTAAAGATAAAACACAGATTTATACCAAACGTCGACACCGCAGCAAAAAACAAAAACAACTATACCAGATTCACAACATCTAAATTGTCAAAGGAAAGCCCATTTTCTTGTGATACGGGTTTTTAGATTAGTACAAACCTGAAGTAAGCTAGCTTAAACACCACAACAGCTTGTTAAAGTTAGTCATTACCTTACCTTTAATGACACAAACACGTCCCAGGGGTCTTCAGTTGTCTCCATCAATCTAGATCATGCTAACAGCTTAAATGTTCCGTTTGTACTGTCTAAAAGCTGAACTTTATGAAAAGAGAACTGGGTGTCAACAGAAAAACAGTGTCACAGTTCTGTCGCGTGACACACAGCTCAGTCAAACGCTGTCACTCTTGCGTTGCTGTGGAGACGATCTGCAAATAAAACTTAGACCACCGGGACATCGAATTGGGCTGCGCAATACCATCCATGTGATATACGGATTTGTTCCGCTTACGCAGAGCTAACCGAGGGGAGAAGGAAGTGGCTCTGCAGCACATTGTAATCTTTTTTTTTCTTCTTTTTTTTTTGATACGGCTGATTCTGTCGTTATATAACATGAACCAACAGGGTGGTTTGGGTTGGCATGGGAAAAAAAAGAGGAGGAAGAAGTGAAATTGACTAGCAGCACTCTACCACTTACAGTCATGTTTCCAGGGGGCCGTATAGATGACGGACTGGTAAACATTACAAGCATGGTGCACTACCGTAGACGGTCTGTGTGCAACACTAAGCTGAGCTAACCTTACTGTTAGGTGCTGCTATGTGTTAGGTCACGGACAAGGAAATGTAATTGAGCTCCGCTAAACGAGCTCATTGAAACGCGATGTCCCGCTCGGTTGCATCAAATAGCTAATTAGCGCGTCAGCCCTGCTTTCAGTGGAGATATGAAATTACTTTTTCTTGCTTGTCTCAGCCCCAAAACTGGGAACCATACTACAGCTGAGAGAATAAGGTAACAAACATAGCTGCTAAGTGTCGCTGGCTCTTATAGCTCTTATGATCATTAATTAGCGCGTGTCCGTCTGAGGCAAAAACAGAGTATTTAACTTCATCAGGGGAAGTGTCGTTGGTTAATCGCATACTTCACTGAGAAATAAGTGTAACAAAGTGACTCCAAATACAAACCTTAACCTGTAATGAGACACCTTGAAAGATGAGTAGCAGTAAACACGGGTGTTGCCGGTGACCGTAGCTACTGTTCTTATCAGGAACTGAGCCTAATTTAATGTGATTGGTAACACTTGCCTGCCTACTGTTTCATGTTAAAATGGTTCCACTTTAAACGTTTCCTAGCTTTAACCATTATGAATCTGCTCAACCACTCCGTCTTCCTTCCTGTTTTTCCATAAGCAAATGTTAAATTTGTGTTTTAGGTCCTACATTGAGTCAGCAGGACACACTTGCGAGCTCAGAGACGCAGGAGAATTTCAGAGTCCTGCTGATGTGGTAAATCTGGTATCTGAACATCCTAAGTTTGAAGCTGCACTGGCTATTCATCTTTTCAAAGCGGGCAGACTTCTCATGGGTAAACTGACTTGCTGTCTCATCTACTTATCTGCTGTATATACTTTAAGTCCGTTTTCTTTATTGCTGTCAGAATAATGGATCTGCTAATGTACAGCTTTCAATCCCACACTTCCTTTTTGTGTTATGTCTGCTCTTTACAATAGATATTGAAATACCCTTTGGCGTAATCTTTGGCGGCACAGACATAAATGAAGATGTGAAAGTGGAGCAGAAGCGCGTGGTTATGAAACAGGTGCTACTGAAAGCCAGGTGATGTTGTGCTGTTGCAAATTCCTATTTTAAAACTTCCGGATGGCTCCAAAACTATTTCATGTCACACATGTTGCATGCCATTGATAAAATGCTTTTGGGGAAAGGTTAATTTAAAATAACTGGGGAGTTACAATTTGCAAAAGAGTGTACATAATAAACAATGTGATTTCAGCCTCATCTGTTGGCTTTGTTAATTAGACTATGAGGCTGCGGCTACAGCACATTTATTAGCATCTTGCCATAGGGCAAGGAGCACAGATGCATTAGAGGTGGGAATGGAAAATCATTTCTAGCTGATAAAAATTAAATTGTCCAGTTTAGCAGAAGCTTATCCGTTCTTGCATTTGTTACATTTGTGCATCTCAAAGCACTGAGGTCAAACTCAATACGGTGGAGCTTTTGCACAACCAAGGCTGATGCAAGCCTTTCTTTCTGCTCTGTTTCTACACTATAGTGTGTTAAGTCTCGGAGAAGATTTTTAAAAGTGCATTCCAGTCAATAAAGTCTTGTCAATATCCATTCCTACATGTGACATGAATCATGTATGCATTATATTTTGGTGTGTCGTTTCATGTGGACTGCTCATTACAGCAAATACACTGTAACATGTCTCCCATGAGAAGGACCAGCTGATTCCGTGAAACGTAGTCAATATTATATAAAATTTGACAGCTATCTTTAATCATGACTTTATCCGTGATTAATATCTAGTATGTTAGTAATGTGTCATATCATGTTTTTGCCAGCTTCCTTTTTGTAAAGGTTTGATTCAGATGTCTCCAACCTGAAGTGCGAGCAGGAAGTAAATGTCACCACTTTCATATCTCTTATTAAAATTATTCACATGAAATCAGAAAGCTTCTAATCCACTAATCATGTGATTATTATTATATATATGAAGAATCATAGACTGTATTTAAAGGATGGACGTAGCTCCAAGTCAGGATTCTTCTTTCTAATGATCAGGAGGGGGCGAGCCAGCTGTTTGCACGGATTAGTGGAGTGTAGATAGAGACTAAAATATTGGTTCCTCCGGTAACAGATAGTTATGTTCTAGAATTGGTTCTCATATTAAAACATTAATATTTTAGTAATGTGAAGTAAATTTGTGGTTAATAATTAACCGGAACAAAGTGGAAAGTTTTTATATTATTGGGATTATCTAAATCGTCATCTACGTGTAGCACTTTGCTAAATTTTGGAGAATGACTGACGTCTAGACTTAGGCATTTGTGTTGATGTTTAAATGGCGAAAATTCCCTGCATCCTTAAAACTACAGATTCCCATTTATTTAAATTCTAGAGGATTTAAAATGGATTAAATTGGGTAGATATCTTACAAAATATTTCTATAAAATGTTTCTCAGCTTTTATTTTTATGATTGTTAATCAGTCACATCAATTTTTGATTGTTAATTGAATATTTTTAAAATGTAGCTGTTGACTTTTCAGGTTTTTTTTATTTCTCGTCTGATAATTCTTCATAATTAAACAATAAGAACAAGTAGTGTGATGTCTTGTATTCATTAAAAAGTATAATTGGAAATACACTTCCTTTTGTTTTGATTTTCCAAACACGTTACGTTTCTGTACAAAGTTTGGGTATCGGATCAGTGTCGTTGACTACAGCATGAATTTTTACTTGGTATTGAAAAGGAAATCGGAGGTATCGCACATCACTAGCATAGACCTTTGAACCTCCATTTTTTAAAAATCAATAAATAAAAAGAATAGAATAAATAACTACAATTAAAAATGAAAAATAATAAAACGGTAAACAGCTTCCTGGTTATAGTCTCAGTTGCTAGTTTAAAGTCTTACTAGAAGCTAAATGATGTTCATTATGTAAATTATTCCCAATTAAAGTCAAACAAAAGGATAAAGCAGCGTATGCCCTGCAGGCGTAGCTACCAAATGACTGACAAGTTCCTCCTGAATCGTCATGCAGCGTCCTTTAGTTTATCAGTCAGGTCCACGCCTCCTCATCGTGTCCAGGTTCAAAATACCAAAATGGCTTCAAAGTGCGACCTCACAAACCACTGAGTGACATCACTGTGACTACGTCTATCTTTAATAAGCAATCAGTGGAAAGAATGAGACTGAAAGAATTCAAGCTAACCACTAGTTTAACCTGCTAATGGCTAAATTGGCTAATCTAAATCTTACGCCGTAATCCAAGTCTTATGCGCCGACATCGCACTGAAGTGTCTGGGTTTTCTAGCGTGTTAAAATAGACGGCGGTAAATCTAGAAAAAGATGATGAACTTCTAGAAGAACGTGCAAGAGCCTGTTTTCCAAAGCTTCAAACATCCACGCGCCTCCAACTATTAATGGCATCTCACCACAACGTTGATCGTCCCCCAGGGCTTGTTTGCCCATTTAACAATGCGCACTCACACATGAAAATTAATATCTTCTTACAGTTTTTTTATTTTGTTTTATTTTTTTGTGTCACATTCTCTCATTTTCCTGCTTGTATTCTTTCCCTTTTAGTACTAAAATCTTTTGGCTTTCAGCGACAAGCAGTTTTTCTGCTCTCATTCTGCCCTGCCTGCAGATTTCTGTGTTTTAGTCTTGTTAGCGCTGCTTTTTTTCCCTCTTTTATTGTTGTCAAAATCGTTATTACTTGTAAAAGGCTGTAATTTACTGCCTATAGTGAAAATTCTTGTTTTGCTGAAATGCCTCACACAGCAGTGATAATGAAGTGTTTCTTTGTTCCCAATCAGGTTTGCTGTTGCATTTACTGACAAACTGAAAGAAGAGGCAGAGTTATTTTTGGTATGATTATGCACTTGCGTGTTTTGATACACTGACTGAAGTTATTCGTCGTTCAGTTGAGTCAAGCACTTTTTAGGCAACGGGTCACTGATAGTTGTGCATTTGGCTGAACACATAAAATTTAGTGACAAATGGGAGACAAGAAGAATTACTTTTTCACTCATCTCTGCACATTTACCCAGAAGTTGTAAATTTTGTATCGATATTTGCAGTAAGTTATTAAAAAATACACACACACACACACCCTCCTCCCCGAATGAGGGGGAGGGTGTGTGTGTGCATTCTTATTTTACACATGCCTTGTGTTTGCCCACAGTTCCATGTATTTAAATTCTCTAGATCTTTTCTCCGTCTGCTTAATTGCAGCTTATAATAAGAGAGCAAGTTTTTTAATTTACATTTTTTATGGCACATCTGCAGGAGCCTGTCAGCATCAATAAATAGAGCAGAAGGGCTCTGACTATACAAACACAATATCCTGCACTGTCCCGTAATAGTCTGGCATTAAAACAATATTACAGTGTTTTATTTTCAGATTAGATTCCAGCCATAGGCTGCAGATTGGGGCAAGTGGAGTGCTTTATCTCTGCCATTTAGTGCTGACAGCTGGTAGACAGGACAGGCGCTGAGAGGCATCGCCAAGCTTTTTATTGTGACAGAAAACACACATAGCGGATGGATCTGGTGCGATAACATCCAGTCAATTTCTTTTCCGTCCCCTCTGATTTATTTTGCAGACCCACATTATCTTAGCGACTGCTTTGCTCAGTCTCTTTTAAAAGTTTGTGCTCTGTTTAAATACGCTTACAACACAAAGAGCTTTAAATGGTTGTCTCTGTTGTCAGACAATAAAAAAACAAAAAATTAAAGAGAGAAGCACAGTTGGTGATAATCAAATGTAATTTCTATAAACAAACGCTGCCAGTAATTGCTGATTGCATTTTTTTTTAGTTGTTTTAACCGCTTCTATTTCATTTTTTTTTTTTCCTCTGAAGGTGTCCCAAAGCAGCAAAATCTACGTCCAGCCT
>VUQR01035834.1:0-15166 GCA_015108515.1 Hemichromis elongatus
CCCTCACTCACGTACGTAAGTGCTGAGCTCGGATCATACCAAAATTAGGGGGGGAATTTATGACTGTGTGCTATGTGCTTCGAATATTGTGTGTAGTTTTTGTTTTATACAGTTGTCAATCAGGCGTCATCTAACTATGAAACAAATTACACTCCAAAAGCTTCTGAAAAAATGACCCGGGCTAAAGCACAGGCACAAGCCGATCTGTAACCATAATAAGCATATCAAAATACAAAAAAGATATTTACACATCCACCCAAAGTGCATTGGCCCACCAGGCAAATGCCCGCTATGCCAGATTATCAGCCCTGGCTTCTGACCCTACAATGAGGGAGCTTTGTTTTGTTTTACTTCAGCATTGCAATATGATTGAGCCAAGAGCAGGTGACATGCTAACTTTTATGTTTGGAGTTCTGCTCTGATTATTTTATGTAATGATTCAATGTAAATTTAAATGAGACAAAATTACACTAAACAGGGAAGGGAACAATTAGAAGTAGATATTTGAGTTACACCTAGGCAGCATTTCCTTTCTAATATGGTATGCTCCATTGCAACTGCCATTATGCTAATGCAGAAAGCAATGCGAAGTAGAAATGATTCATTACCATAATTGGAAGATGCTAAGTGAGTGAACTTTTGCCAAATTGCCAGACGTGGTTAATTGTCCGTCATAAGCCTCAGTCACACATGAACATATATACACACAAGTAATGCATTCACAAACATTCATGTAACAATGTCCACAACAGTGCACATCCTGTGTAACACTTCATTTGCTCTGAGCCAGACAAGATGTTAGCATGGATTTGACTCCATGAAAAAACAAACTGACTAAGTCTTTCTTTGGTAAAACAGGCAAAACCTCATTTGCCAGAGCACTAAGATCTTTTTGTACAACCAAGGTCTTGACTGAAGTCCAGAGGTGATCGTGCCTTTGCAACTGCAGCACCTAGAGTCTGGAATAACCTTCCTGTTAATATTCATACTTAAAACTCAGGCAGTATAATGCCTTCTTCAGCCCGTTTCACTGTCACATGTGAACCTGTCCGCATATATGAAAAGCACAGTTCTCATCCTGTTCCTTCTTGTTTGGGAAGAGGTGATGTCATAAAAGGATAGAGTACAAATAAAACAGCACCTGGAACACAAAAATTCAAAAATGCACAGGTACATAGGTTATGAATCTTATTGTGGTGTGAGTGTGTGTCTCTGTGTGAGTGAGAGAGACACAGAGAGAGAGTGCCGAGTATTCAAATTGGTTGGAACTGTCATAGTTTCAGAGAGTGGGCACAGAATTCAGTCTTTAGACCCTAAATATGGAAGATCAGGAATCATCTCTCTGTTTAAAATGTCCAAATTTTTTAATTCTAAAAGGATTATCAGATATCATAACAAAACTTGCTGGGGCGGAAACTCGCCCAGCTCTAACTGCTCCTCTGTCCTCTGGATGTCTAGGGTGGCCATCTGGTGAGGCCCTCTTCCTCTTATCAGCAGCTCTTCTCTAAATCTGTATACTTGGTGTACATACAGCTGCCTTTAGTTTAGTGACCTTGGCAAGTAGGTCCCAAGAATGTGTTCATTTTTAGGCTAGTGTAATGTGTAAGAGCCCTTTGATTGACATTATAATGATAAACAGGTTTTTACCTTTACTGTTTTACAAAAGGTTAGAAAGGGAATGTCCACAAGTTAGACTCTTTGAATGCAGGGCATTTTATTGAAGCAATAAAGGATAAGGAAAGTTTAAGCCAAGTCAAATAATAAGAGTCATGTAATCCATCAAATGATGTGTTTTCCTGATATTCTTTTTTTTTTAGCACTATACTTAATAAAAATCTAATTGTATTCCTCCATCTAATATTTGATAGATTCTGATGCACACAATGTGGGCAAGTCCAACATTAATCTTAAAAGATACACAGAATTTTAGATGATGCCTGATTTTTGATGTCTTTGTGACTAACTTTGTTTAGATATGAGTGAGTGAATTATGTAGCTTCATCTGTTTTTTGTGTCCCATCACAAGCTGCTCTCCAGCTTGAACAACAACAAAAATGGAAAACAAATAACACTGTACATCACCAATGAACAGTTGAATTGCATTGTTCACAGGGAAGATAATGTGCCGTCAGTTTGGTGAGATGCACTTTACAGATTGTGGTGCATAGCAGTTTCAACATTTATGTGCAAGAGAAAATCCAACATGCCAGAATGAGTTTGTGTTCTGCTTAAAATGATTATTTATTTTGCTGCTTTACCACTCCTTGAAACAGTAACTGCTTTAGAACAAGTTTACTGCAAAAGTGCTGCCAATTTTATAGTTCATTTTAGTATTGTAGGATATAAGTACTAATACAATGTCCTTCAATGATTTGGGGACATGCCACAGCTCTGTACAATATGTGTGTATTTGTGTGTTATAGCAACAATAGGATGAAATATTGCATTATTTTCACTAAAATGCAATGCTTGCTTTTAGTCTTCACAAAAGCTGTATGCACATCAGGTTGTGTTAATAAAGTCAGAGGTTTGATACTTTTCTCCTCGTCTATATCATAGTGTCCTGAAGCAAACTACTGAATGCTAAATTTCATGATGCATCCATTATTATGGGTGCATGTAAAAAACTAAGTGCATAGAATTAAGCATTGTGTGAATGTGGTGGGCAGTGTATAAACACTATAAATGATGGAAAAACTTAAAAAGTACTATATAAATGCCAGTACATTAGCATCTACCAGGTGATAAATTACCATAGCAGGCAGGCACTTATACAAAAAAGCGAGGCAGGAGTAAAGTGAAGTTGCATAAGTGTTCTGTGCATGTCCAATATAATAATGAAATACGTGTTTTACTCAAGCATACTGATTTAAGCAAGCTCCTTCTCCACATGAGTCTCTTTATAGTATATAGAGTATAAAGGCTATAAAAGCCTCTGGCAATTTGCACAAATTCTACCAAAGCAAACACTACTTATAGCAACTATCATTATAATGATAAATTACCAAAATGCAGGACAATCAAATAATTTTAGGAAATAAAAGAAATCCCATTAGTGACCTAGTGATTCACATTATCAGACTGTCAGGGGTAAATCTCAGTGTAGTGGGTTATATGAATTATCAATACAACAAATTACATGACTGCAAGTAAAGAATACATTTGCATATGTATATAATACTGCATGTATGAAGCTAAGACTGTGATTTTAAATTTGGTATTAAAACAAAAGTGAACTAAAAAAGGAAATATTGGTACTCAAACATTATATTCTGGCAATAAACAAGCACAATGCAGCACAAATGCTCAAAGATAAGGTTTTCATTACAAGCACTGAAAAGTCACTGCAAGTGTAATTAACTGCAGTGTTCTAAGTTTTCAAGACACATAATTCTAATATAGTTTTTTTTAGAGTACTTTTCTAGTCTTACTGCCTACAGAAAATACAAAAGACTACATTGGACTACTAATGTATAGCCATATTTAACTATATATTCATGAAGTGCTTAATTCTACACAGATGTAAGCACTTTATTTGCCTCCCATTCGTAGCTAATGTAAAATCACCAACTAATCTAGCATGCATGAATGAAGTACAGAGAGCAAACATACAGAGAAAGTGTGAATGTGCAAGGCCCTAGCCAGCAATCGAACAAGACACCTTCTTGCCGTGAGGGGGACAGGAAAGGAAATCTGTATTTTAATGAAATGTAACAGAAGCATATGTTTAACTCAAGGCTGTGCTTTAGCACTGTTCCAAAGTAATGACACTGACAGGTACATACAAGATGCCAGAGAAGTGATACATTCTGATGTTTGCTGAAAACCAAATTCAAAGTGCCAACCAATTTTATGGACAGCAAGGCACTGAAACATTGTTTTTTCATGTACCATTAGTCTCATATTAGTTTTTCTTTTTTCTTTTTTTTTTTTTTGCTAGAAAAATTATTTATATTCACATTTTCCAATTTCTTTCTTTTGTGAGCCTGAGCTGAGAGGAAAGAGTTTTTCCGCTGCAGGCAACAACAGCTGGGTTTGAATGTTCCTGAGATGGCCCGTAGACTGCAGGAGCATACAGTCCATGTGTTGCAGTATCCTTGGGCAAGATACTGGATCTGAATTTCTCTTAACATATCTACTGAACTGTATGTGTATGTGAATGTTAAATAAAAGTGCTTAAGTATAGATAAATACAGTGTCACATGTAATGTGAATGTGTCTGTGACTTGGTGAATACGACTTGTAGTAGAAAGTGCTTTGAATGCAGGCACAAAACATCTCAAATAAGTGAATGCCATTCTCTGCTAACTAATATTCAACAGGGTAATAGATAAGCTGTGAACCAAGACTTCATATTCTTTGTAAAGCATTTGATTTAAGGCAGTTATTATCTATTGTAGTTCATATTCTACTGTAATTAGTCCATTAATTGTACCAAACTTCTTTTCAGTCTCTGGGTATTTAACAAACCACATGGGGGCCATACTGGCAATAACCCACATAGGTACAGGGTGAAAATGTAAACTCCACACAGAAGCCCCCTGGATTCAAACCCATGACCTGCTTGCTGTGAGACGACAGTGCTAACTACTGTACCTGCCTCTTTACACAGTCCAAAGACATCCAGTTATTGGGTTTAGGTTAAGTGGTGATTCTAAATTACCTGTAGGTGTAACTGGTTCTCTTGCTTTCTGCGTTAGCTCTGACAGACTAGCTACTTGTCCAGGGTGCACCCTGCCTCTAGCCCTATGGCAGCTGGAAAGAAGACTATGGATGGACAGTTGGATTAAAAAATTCATAGGTCCACATCTTATACTGGGTACTGTTAGCATTTTCTCAGGTGCCTAGTCAAACTGTGAAAGTGTTAGATGACTGCAGTCTCTGTGTCATTTAGAATTAGCACATGTTGGTCTTATGCTGATAGTGTTTAATTTGCTTACAAATTGAGGTTTTCCAACATTTTATGCAAAATATATGGAATTTCAAATTTCTGTTCATTTATATTCAAAAGCATGCCCTGTGGAAGGCGTTGATAAATCTCAAGCAATCAATTCTATTAATTTTAATAAGATATTAAATCAAAAGAGCAGAAGGGCACACGCATAGAACGTAGCTGTAGCTAATGAAAATAATATGCATCAGCCCAGACACAGTCTGCTGGAAAACAAACTAAATCTCAGCAATTGCATTTTCTAGAGAAAAGAAAGGCCTTTAATGCCAGTTTTATGTGGCAGTACACAGAGACAGCACCAATCATTCATAGTGGGAACATGGTGAAATTACTAAAAGAAAAAAGGTACATAAACCTCACACGGTCAACACAAATAATCACTGAGAGTTAATTAAAAGGGGAGACGGAGGTAAGCAACATGTTGAAGCACCTTTAAGTTCAGCCCATGGGAATTTTGCCATCAGTGGTGATAGTTGTAAATACAGTTTTAAAAGCATCAACAATAATGTCAATAAGTTAATTGAATAAACAGGATTCAGACTTTCTTTGGCATGGAGAGGAAACACTGTTTCAGTATCTTATTTTTGTGTGTTGAAGAGATACATTCTGTGTTAAAAAAGAACAGCACCTCCTTTGCATCTGGGTTCAAATACTTCTCAAATGTAACAACTTTGCCTACATAATCATTTTCATTAATAAAACACTTATGTAGCAGACTTATTTAAATATCAGTATTTTAAATTCTAAGATGAAATATGTAAAATGGAGTAAAATGGTTGCACATTCTACAGCACAAGCATTACTTTTATATTTATTTCACAAAAGGACAATCCGGTCCTTAAGTCTGACTGTCACAGTCTGTGTGCGCCGCGATCTTGAAAGCTTTCCATTCTCCTCCTTCTCCAAAATTGTATTAAACTACCTGGTTAAAAAATCCACTGCCCTCTCTGCTCTAATGTGATGTGGATTATTACATCTTCTTGTATCATCTCAATACACTGTCGACATTTGTTAGAATTCCATATCTGTCTCAATAACTACTCTAATCTGCTGCCCATCCTTTCCAGCGTGGTTCAGGGGGTTGAGACACTCATCTTGTAACCCGAAGTTTGCCTCTTCAATCCCCCAGCTTTCTGTCCTGGCCGTTGTGTTCTTGGGCAAGACACTTTACCCTGCCGCCTACTGTTGTTGGCCAGAGGGGCCAATGGCTCCAGGGCAGCTGTGGCTACAACTGCAGCTTGCCTCCACCAGTGTGTGAATGTGAGAGTGAATGAATAGTGGAATTTTAAAGCGCTATATAAATGCAATCCATTATTATTACGGTATATGTTGTTTCCTCTCTAATTGCTAGATACCTCCCAGAACTGTTTACTTTCTCAATCCCTCTGACACTTCCACTCTTTCTTTGCTTACTGCTTACTTTGAATACTTTCTTGTACTTCTTCATTCCACCACGTAGACTTATTATTCTCCCTCCTCTATTCAGAGGATCCACCAAACACCTTCTTAACAAGCTTGTTAGTACCAAATTAGCAAATCATTTCATCCCATGCAGGGGCAAATCTAGGATCAGAATTTTGGGTCCAGCCAGGCAAGATAAACTCGAGACTTCTTCCCAGGCTGTCACTATTCCCTGTCTATTTTCTTACCTAGTGCTTCCTGACCTTGTACTTTCTCCTCAAGTTCCCCTATTTCCTCTCTCCCTCTTTGAACTGACAATCATACACAAATAGATACACACACACACACACACACACACACACACACACACACACACACACACACACACACACACACGGCATTCTTACAGACAGAAACCTCATAGCTTGGAACCTCTCTTGTAAACTTGAACACTTGTAAGCAGTCCAGCATTTTAAACAGAATTTTATTTATTAAGCAAACATCTTGGAAATAATCTTTGAGCATTAATAAGCTCTGTGTCCATGTCTTTGTCCTCAGTTTCCCAGTGTGCCTTAGGTGTGAAGGTACTAGAGGGGGTGGAGTTCGTTCTCCTGCCCTGTGAGTTTCACACTTTTGAAGAAAACGAATCCACAGCCGTGTGGAGTCGCTATGATCTCAATCCCTCCACAGTTCACATGCGTCGAAGAAAAGGCGATGACCTTCAGAACCAAAATGATCAGTTCAGAGGTCGAACATCCATGATTACTGACGCTCTGGAAACTGGAGACCTCACTCTCACTCTGACGAAGCTTCAGCTGTTTGACAACGGCATCTACACCTGCACCGTCCGCAAGTATGGAGTTGAACTCAGCCAGTCAAAAGTGGAACTGCAGGTTCAACGGGCCAAAGTTGTTCAAAGTCAGTTCAAATGGATTAAAAATCACATTGAGTGTCACAAATTTTTAATAGTGTTATGTTAACATCGTGTGATTTTCATGATTTCATTGTGTCAGAAGTTGACACCAGTGCCGTAGTACTTCTGGTTCTCCTGGCTGTAGCTGTAGCTGTCATCGTGGGTGTTGGAGTTTACTTCAGACAATATTTCAAGAAAGGTATGTTGTGTGTTTGATGTGGTCACATTGTGAATAAATATTGATGGCATAATATTATTCAACACAAAATGTTTTAAAAAAGGGTTTTCTTATGTCTGTGAATTTAGCAGTTGATCCAGTATTACTTAGATTAAATTGCCACCCCAATTCCAGACATGATGAATCCAAGGGTTTAGTTAAAGAGTCAATAAATCTACCTCATGTGTCTTTTGCTTCACTTTTTATTGACCTCAACAGAAAATTTGTTGAGGTAAAGATGTGAAGAAGAAGAACTCATGAGATGTTAGAAATAGAGAATCCAGTGGTCAGAGAATTAAACTAGTACGATTAACCGTGTGACACTGGGTGCTGTTAGATAACCTAGTTAGTGAAATAAAATATTTGTCATCCTGTCCACTCATACTGCTTGTCTTTGGTGATACTCCTTTATTCAGGCTTTTTGTGACAGAAGGCAGATTAATTCATGATAACTAAAATATATTAAAACTCAAACTAATGTAATATGACTGGCTAAATCGGATATTTATTGCACTTTACTTTACTTGAGCTCATAGTGTTTTTTAATCCATTTAATCTATTAGTCATGTTAATAGGTTGTTTTAAATATCTCCTTTGTTTCCATAAAACACGGTTCAGTGTATCCCCTCCTAAACAAACGATGAAACACTGAAGCCCATGTCATCATTAGGTAAAGAGTCGTTCAACGTATCCTGCAACACTGACTCATTTCTCTCATTTAGGAGCCTTCTGGGGACAAATGGCAGCTATTTAAACAGCTATTTGTCTAAAATACTAATTGAATAACTGTTAAATCCCTGTTTGCTCCACCAATGAACTACACATGTCAAACATGAGCACATTAACAAGCTGCCTGCACAAAGTATTACTTGTCGTTACTACTTCACAGTCTCCAAGATAGATGTGGATTCGGGGGTGGAGTCTGTTCTGCTGCCCTGTATAACCACAGTTGGCCTACGTGAAGATGCTGCAGTGGAGTGGAAGGACAGCGCCGGCAGGATAGTCCACATGTATAAAAACGGCTCTGACCACCTTGAAAGACAGCACTGGTTTTACAGACATCGAACAATGATGAGGAAAAACCGGTGGACAGCTGTGAGCCTCAGTCTGACTCTGAAATACCCGACAAACAGAGACACGCTCACCTACACCTGCACCGTCTACAACAGTCAAAGACAGCTGATGGAGAAACAAGTGAAGCTCTATGTCAGAGGTGAGTGCTGTAGATAGAAGATGAAGATGGTGAGTCATGATTTGAAGAGCTGGATGACCATGACCTCACACTGATAATCAGTCCCTGAGGTGGAAAGGACCCGATGAGTGCGCTACAGTAAGATCTTTTAGGTTAGGCTTTTCAATAATTCCTTTTTCTTTTTTATCAGCTCGAACTAAAGATGTGACTGAAGTGCAAGAAACTGAGGAGTTTAACAAAAATTTTAAAAGACCATTTTTACATGGTTCCCTATTTTAAGAGGCTCAAAAGCAATTTTAATCATTTTACATTAGCATATTTGATAGAAAATTTTGAGTCAATGTCAGCCTGAAATCTAGGACCAGGATTTTGAGGATCACATGTTTTTTTCTACATCTAATCTACATGTAGATAGAAAATTCAAATTAGTTATCAATCAAACAGGTTTTCAGCGCAGATATTTCACTTTATCCAAGAAAAATGTTCACAGGGCTAATGATGCTGTGTTCAGCTCATTTTGGTATTTGTTCTCCTCTAAGTGCCCCAGGTGGAGGTGGATTCAGGGGTTGAGTCTGTCCAGTTGCCCTGCAAAACCAAAGTTCAACTGCCTGAAGACGGTAAAGTTGAGTGGACCTGCATCTACATCCGGACCATAAAGGTCCACGTTTGGGAGAACGGCTCTGACCGGAATGAAGAACAGCATGAATTTTACAGAGGCCGAACAGAGATGAATAAAAACCCGATAACTGGAGACCTCAGTTTGACCCTGAAATACCCCACTGACAGAGACAACTTTGTCTACACCTGCACCGTCTACAGCAGGGAGGGAAACATCCTGATGAAGAAAGAAGTGAAACTTCGAGTCAAAGGTCAGAATTTAATTAAATTCAGTTATTTATACAGCACTAAATCACAACAGCAGTTGCATCAATTGTGCTGCTAGGCTACGTAAAACCAGAGTCATGATAATTAATATATACGCTGTGTTTTTTCTACTTTTTTTAACTACTTCTAATGCTTTGGTCACATTTGCTGTCAAAGGACAGTGCTAGCAAGCACTCTCTGTTGACAACTTATATTTGCATTTAAAGTTAGGAAATATGAATCAATAAATATGTTCGTGGTTGTTACAGTAAAAGTATTACTTTTTCTACTCTGATTTTATGTTTTTTTGTCTGATTTTAGATCAGTTGTGTTAATACAGTATATCAAAATAAAAACATAACTGTAAATCCAGACATGTGAAGTTGTGCTGAAAAGAATGAGACTAAACAAGGCAAAGTAAATAGTTTTTAGAGGTGAAATGTAGATGTCAAATCAAAAGTAGTCAAAAACAGGCGATTATACCCTGGACCCCAGAGGGTTCAACTTTTTTTTTTGAAGAAGAAGCGCAATAGTTCTTTTTCCGAGGATAATTAATTACTTTTAGAATCGTGTAACTCAGTTACTAACTCGGTTACTAACTCGGTTACTTTTTTGAATAAGTAACTAGTAACTTTAATTCATTACTTTTACAATCGTGTAACTCAGTTACTAACTCGGTTACTTTTTTGAATAAGTAACTAGTAACTATAATTAATTACTTTTCCAAATTAACTTTCCTAACACTGATAGAAATACAATTAATTAGACATGATCTATTGAGGAAAAGCAATTATGTACATTGGGCACAGACAGAATTATAATGATTTGCAGTTATAAAGTGATTAACTTTAAGAGTTACCAAAAGCTTATTATTAGATTGCATTTTACAGTAAACTTAAAATTAATTAGTAAACTTAAAAACATCTATTAACTATAATTTACAACAGATGTAGTTGAAAATCCATGAGAAGGTATAGTACTACATCCAACATGTTTTTTTAGAGCACGTTCAGCACAATATTGTTATTGCATTACTGACTTGGTGATGCCAAAAGCAAAGGCCTAGCCGTTAGCTTACAACTGAGGAAAAATCAAGAAAAGAGAATTAGTTTACCAAGGACTGTGCTGCTGGGGTGTAACAAAATGAATAGGTTAATGGATGTGCACTCTGTTTGTATAACATAAAAATAACATACTTGGAGAAGGTCACCAGATTTGCTCATGAGATTTGCAACAGGTCTTTGATCTGGATATGGACTAGGCCACTCCGTGACTTTGATGTGGTTCTTCTTTAGCCCATTGTTTGTTATCATGGTAGAATGACTGGTTCATAGACGGTGTTTTTTGGGGCAAAATCTATTTCTTTCCTCCAAGTACGGCAGGTTGAGTTTATGCCAAAGAGCTCGATATTGGATTCATCTCACCACAGCCCTTCTTTGAATTGTTTAGATGTTCACTGCAAACTTGAGACATCCTTTTACATGTGCTGTCTTTAGCAGGGGGACTTTCAAACCCTCCAAAATTTAGTCCATTACAGTGTGGAAGTATCAATGGTGTTCATGGTGATTGTGGTTCCAGCATCAACACCAAGCTCCTCAAGTATTAACTTGGGCTCTTAAACCTTCTTTTCATGATGATGAGGTTTCTCATTCCATGAAGCAAGATCTTGGATGAAGCTCTAGAATGAGGGTAATTAATGGTCATATTTTTTCTGGTGGCACGGTGTGGTCTGTGGCTCAGCTGCAGGGCAGGGGTGGAGCAGAGGGTTCAGGTTGTGGTGTCACGAGAGGCTGACCCACACAGCTGTTCTCCATCACATGGTTATTCCTTCCCTAATTCAGCAGGATCTGACGAGAGAGCTGTGTGTTGTAAGGAGACAATTACATTACATTAAAATAAAACTAAAATACAAAATAGAGACTGTTTATTTCTTTGTAAGTGAGCAAACCTGATTAAACAAAACAAGACTAGAGGGACTGAAAAAAATTCAAAGAAAATAATAACAATTGATAAAATACATTTATTCTGCATTGTAATTTGTTTCATGTGTATCAGGATATCAACACAGCGAAAGTAGATAACATGGTTTGTCTTTAAAATCTTATTTTAAGGTTCTCTTTGGAATCCTTTAATAAAATTGCTACTGTGTCATGTTGTGTTTGTTGTCCTCTCAGTCTGTCAGGTGGAGGTGGAGGAGGGGGCGAAGTCTGTCCAGCTGCCCTTTAAAACCACACAAAACCTGCTTGAAGATGTTGAAGTGGAGTGGTGGCGCTATGAACCCGAACCACCGATGACGGTTTACAGATATCAGCCCTGCTCTGACCAGCCTGACGGACGAGACCATTTTTTCAGAGGAAAGACAGAAATGAAAGGCGACTCACATAAAACTGGAGACTTCAGTCTGACCTTGACATACCCCACAGACAGAGACACGGGAACGTACATCTGCAGAGTTGAGGGCAAAAGGATCAAGAGAAAGAAAACAGTTCTGCTGAGAGTGCTAAGTCAGTACAAATACTTGTGGCAGAAATGTTTGCTTGTGTATTTGTTAAAATTTTTTTAACAATAACAATAAGTTAATATTGGTTTCAGTATCATACTTATGCAGTATCTACTGTATAAAAAAGCTTAATAAGGTGTTTTGTAGATTCACAGCTGTCTTTACAGCTCATGTTGTGCTTTCTTGTCCTCTCAGACGCTCTGGTGGAGGTGGAGGAGGGGAAGGAATCTGTCCAGCTGCTCTTTATAACTGACGACCTTCCTGAAGACGCTGAAGTTGTGTGGAAACGCATTGAACCTGCACCATCAGTGTTGGTGCATGCGTATAAGGACGGCTCTGACCAGAATGAAGAACAGCACCAGGTTTACAGAGACCGAACAAAGATGAATCCAGACCTGCTGAAATCTGGAGACCTCACTCTGACCCTGGAACGCCCCACAGAGAGAGACAGTGGAGAATACATATGCAATGTCTGCAGCAGCAAAAGAAGCATTTTAAGAGAGACCACAGTGCTACTAAAGGTCAAAGGTCAGTATGAAATTATAGGTATATGTCTTGTTGGTTGTTGCTGTCTGACTGTGCTGTGTCTCCTCTGCAGGGAGCGTTCAGGTCCAGGATCAAACAGGGAACACCAGGAACACAAGCAGCTCCATTGATCCGACTCCTCTGATGGCTGATCAGTCAGTTTGATGTCTCTGCTTAGTTCAAACAGAGATACAAAAAAAAAAAAACTTAAATAAATGATGACCAAACAAAACATTCTTGTTACAATGGCGAAAAGCTAGTTAAAGAAGTTTTTTGATGCTTTCAAAATGTCATTGTTCTATAATTAAAGTCCCTTTCTTATGACCCCACCATAGGAGAAAGGGAGTGGGCAAAAACAGCCTGCGTGGCAGAGCTCCACGATGAAAACCACTACCCAACAAAATTAATATAAACGCTTGTCTCAGTTTTGCCAGAAAAACATCCTGATGATCCCAAAGACTTTTGGGAAGAACTCTGCACTGACAAGACAAATGTTAAACTTTCCTTTCAGCATTTCAGAAAGGAACAAGAACACCATCTTTTATGAACAATTAAATATGGTGGCGACAGTGTGATAGTCTGAGGCTGTTTTACTACCTGAGGACCTGGAAGACTTGCTGTTTTAAATGGAACCATAGATTCTGGTCTCTAAAGAAAAATCGTTAGGGAGAATACCTCCATTCTCATCTGACCTGAAGTTGAAGTGCACTTGGATTCTGCAGCAGGAAAATTATGCAAAACAGACAAGCAAGTCAAAGTTGTAACCTGAGTCAGATTGAGAAGATGTGATATGACCTTAAAAAGGTAGCTCATGCTTGAAAACCCAGCAATGTGGTTAAATTACAACAATTCTGCAACAATGAGTGGGCTGAGAAAAACTTCCACAGGGCTGCTAAAGATTCATTGCCAGTTGTTGCAAATGCTTGGTTGCAGTTGTTGCTGCTAAGTGTGACCCAACTAGTTATTAGTTTCAGGGGGAAATCACTTTTCCCTACAGGGTCATCAAGGTTTGGATTTTTTTCCACTTAAAAGTAAACACCTTCATTTAGAAACTGCATGTTGTATTTTCTTCTGTTACCACTGAGTGAAATAATGTATGCACGGCACCAAATAAACACATACCAGCTGCGATGAAGGCTTCAGGAAGGTGATCCGTGTGTGATCTCTGTAACACAAACAACACAATCATCACGAGTACTGCCAATTCAGGCTGTAGGAGCAGCAAAATGTATGCAACTCCTACCTGTAACACTGGGGTAAGTCAGGTGACCAAAAAGCCGGATGCAACAGGATGACAACAGGTGAGCAATTCGGGGACGCTCAGATGGCAGCTACTATTTATAGCAGCGCCCTCTAATGTGCTTGACTAATAGTGGGACCAAAAGCCAATAAATATAATATTAATTTTGCTATAGAATCATCAGGGGAAATCTAGGGTTTAACAATCTTGCCCAAGAATACTTCAGCATGCAGACAAGAACATAAAGGAGACAACCCCCTCCACCACCTGAGCCTCAGCAGGTGACGATCAGTCAGTGTCCTCAGTCTGATTCCCAACGCGTCACAGAGAGATCCTGGTGGTTTGATGTTTATGCATTACTAATGTAGACCTACATTTGACATTTGACAGTAAATTATTCTGATTGTGAAACTGACCCAAACAGTGACTGATTGCAACATTTAGATCTAAAAACAAAACCATGAAACTCCAGAGTCCGCAGAGACACAAGGCCATTATTAGCTGTGTCCACACGAGCGAAAATTTGTTCTTAATAGAGGAAAGGTCATCTACAAAACAGAAGTAGCGGTGCTAAACACAGCCAGCAGCTGTGGTTTCCCGTTTGATGATAAAAGGTCAGCTGCCTTTATGTTCAGCCATCATGTTACAGACACTAACTCAGTCCTCACTACATGCTGGACATTGCTGCATTAGATTGAAAGTTATGAACCTTCAGCGGGTTTTTGGATGTTTAAGAGACAAATTTCAATTGTGGTAAAAACACAGTTTAATCACTTTAATCCTGCATGTTTGAAACTGTTTTCTATTATTTGGTGACTGTTTGTGCATTTGAATTAAAGTGTGACACTCATACATAATCCATCCATCCATCCATCCATTCGCTTCCGCTTATCCTTTTCAGGGTCGCGGGGGGTGCTGGAGCCTATCCCAGCTGTCATAGGGCGAGAGGCGGGGTACGCCCTGGACAGGTCGCCAGTCTGTCACAGGGCCAACACACAGGGACAAACAACCATTCGCACTCACATTCACTCCCACACTCACACCTATGGGCAATTTGGATTTTTCAATTAACCTATCCCCACAAAGTGCACATCTTTGGACTGTGGGAGGAAGCCGGAGTACCCGGAGAGAACCCACGCAAACACGGGGAGAACATGCAAACTCCACACAGAAAGACCCCGGCCTGATGGTGGAATTGAACTCAGGACCTTCTCGCTGTGCGGCAGCAGTGCTAGCCACCGTGCAAAAATGTTATGTTATGCTTATTTCCAGGGCGTTGGGGTTGGCTTGGTCCCCAGTGATGACAAAAAGACTTAACTCTGAAGTTTTTGCTTGCTGATTAAAATTGTTCCAAATGTAAACA
>VUQR01035836.1:2974-13407 GCA_015108515.1 Hemichromis elongatus
AACAAAAGTATAAATATATAGTATATATATATAGTTGACACTAAAATATTTTTTCTTCTTTGTTTTTGTTTAGTTTTTTTTTTTTTTTTTTTTTTTATTTAAGTTTTTTTTTTTTATTTTTTTCCCTTTTTTTTTTTTTTTTTTTTTTTTACAAAGAACATCCACCGAGTCACTTGCAGCCCACTTACAGGTGAGGTTAGGTTACATTTTAGCTACATGCTCTCACGACATTACCTTAGGTCTCTTACATGCATCTTACCTTCACAATTTCTGTTATTAGACTTCAGATGAATATAATAACTAGGTGAAAATTGGTGAAAACTGAATTTACAACCAGGTAAATACGAACTTAATGCTAAGTGTACCAATAATCTTCACCCTAAATAAGCTGGTGGCCACCTGATGGTTGTTTAGTGTTTTAACTGCAGCCTTCAAGATGATGATAGGTTGGCTGAATTGGAAGTTCTGTAAAACAGAAAAAACTTACAACGTTTTCATGGATTTATGGAGGGGTGTTGTACAAAATGAAATGTGGTTAAAATGTAACCTATCCCTAACCCTAAGTTAACCTACTGTACCCTGGTTTGAGGCTAGTTACAGTCAACTATGACCCCATGAGAATTTAGGAATTGTAACACTCCAATTTGCACAACACAACTGAAATGTGTGCATTTCTGCTCTGGTCAACCTAAGAACCACTGAGCCATAACATTCATGATATCCAAAGTTCTTCTCTTCTTCTACTTCTTTAGAATATTATTTAGTGGTACTATCAGCTTCAAATGTTCTCTTCAGTTTGTAAACTCGATTTTTATGAAGCTACTCTTCTTGTCTCCCTTTCATCGATCCTCCCCAGCTAGGTAAGGCACTGCAACCTCCTGTCCTCCCTTTCTGTCTCCTCACTGCTGCCTTTGTTGTGCTATTCTAGTACTGCAGGAAACATCTGATTCTGGCTGATTATTCCTCTTAGCTAACAAGCACACAGCGATGTCTGCAGCCATGAAGTTCTAAAACAAATAAATCATTATTGTTTTGTTCATTATATTTTCTATTTGTTTGTTTTTTTGGGCTGTTTTGATATTGCCATTTCAGAAAATCACAAGCTTTCATTAACAAATGATACTAAGCTTTATAAAAAAAACAAAACAAAGCCCTTCTAGTGGCGCTTAGAGCCTGTCAAATTCCTTAAACAACAAAAAATTAAAGATTTGGTCATAATATACATTTGTTAAGCTCTTCTAATCCTGCCCAGTACTGGGGTTTGACATTGACTGACCAGCAGTTGTTTGCATTTATCACCATGAATATGAGGGTTGAAAAAATATACATCTCTGATGTCCTGTTACTACTGGCGACAAACATTAACAAAAGAAACAAAACCCCATGCAATCAATTACCAAAGACAGTAACGGATTCAATCATTTTATAAGCTATGTATTTATTTAGGTAGGATTATGGATTATGACTTGTCCATGCTTTTACTTTTTTAAGTGGCGCAAAATGAACTTGATGAACGTGGTAAGCCAGGAGTCTATAATTAAAGGACCCTTCACACACGGTGCTGGCATGATACAGTGTGTGGACACAGCATGATCCACAGTAAACTCAGTCCGCTCCAGTGCCCAATGACAGAATGGTAGTTTTTGTTTTTTCAATTTTGCCTCTTACAACACCACAGTGGATTTTTAATCACATGAACAAAATGTCTAGACTTTTACCTTTAATTACAAGTGTTTAACAAAATATTGCTTTATCTATTTGGATATTATAGCCATGTTTATACATAGACAGCCCCACATGCCAGTGCCATGTCACTGTATCACATTGATGGATCATGTGGTGTGTTTTGGATTATGAGCTGTTCCTTTTGTTGTCCATACATTTCTCTTCCCATCATTTTGGTACAAGTCAGCCTAGGTTTCATCTGTTTAAAGAACTTAATACAGAACTGGGTGGACTCTTTTTGATGTTTTCTGTTTAAGTGTATTCTTGCCTTCCTCTTCTTGAGTGTAATCAGTTGTGTGTACTTTACAAACTCTCTGTATTTACAGCCATGAAGCAATCTCATGATTTTAGACTTAGACGATGACAGACATACCTCTTTAAGGGTGTTTCTTACTTCTCTAGCTGTTGAAAGAAACATCTATCCCCAAGATTTTCTTAAGCCAAAAAAATGCAATATTCCTCAATGACCAAGTGTTTCACTTGATCCCAACCCAACAGAGCATGCTTTTCATTTACTGAACAAAAAGGTGAAGGCAGAAGAACACAAACAAGCAGTAGCTGAAGGCCTCTGCAGTAAAAGCCTGGAAAATCAAGTATTCAATGATCTACATTTTTACACTTAAAATCCACTGTGACGGTGGTATAAGTAGGTAAAGTGAGAAGAACGTGTCATTGTTCAAACACTTTGGACCAAACTGTAATTCAACTCAACACAGCAGCTCTGTTTGTGAAAAATGTTGCACAAGGGGTTCGATTTGGCGTTGGGATTGTTCTGAAGTCTCCACTTTGGTGCTGTGTTAGATTTTCATTGTCCGTCTGTAATCAGGTCAGCACGTCTTTAAGCTTCTTGGAGTGTAGATTCGCTGCAGAGTTCTTCTTGCCAGAATAGCTCATCAACTTGTTTGCCTATTGTATCCACCACCCGTACCTATATGAATCGTGCATTATAAACATGAAAGGCCATAGACATGGTCATATTAAAAGTAAAACAATCTTTAGGTTTCTTCTTTTGCCCTCAATCCATTAATCCTTTGTATTTTTTGCAAGTTATTGTGAATATAGAATACGATGAAGCACAGAAGTCATCAGAGTGAAAAAATTCTAGACCTGCCACCTGTCATGTATTGTACATCATATTTTCTGAGGTTTTCTATGTACAAGGTCTCAAAAGCGTTGCAAAGAGAGTGTGCTGGAGTTTGAGGGGTGGAGCTGGCTGTCTGGATGACAATGGCAGAGTGTGTCCCGTTGAAGAGCCTGGCCACATGAGGAGGGATGACGCATAGAGAGGAACCCATCATTTGGTAGAATGCAGCCTCCTCAGAAAAGGAATAAACGTTTGAAGGACAAGCAGAGGCCAGATGGCTGTAGTGGGCCTTTAAGAGTTAAGAGTATGTCCCTCCAATGTTGACTCAGTTGAGCTGATCCTCATATTGTTTCCGGAAACAGTCACCAGCGGGGAAAAACTCCCAACAGCGTTCCTGGTACATTTTCCAAACATAAGACTCCTTAAAGACAGAGAGGAAGAGGTAAGGAGGGTTGCTTCATGTGCGTTACATTTAAAGTGTAATTACCACATCAGCTTTGTTCATTACGGAAATTAGTACTAGCATTGCATCCTCTAGGTACCTACTAAAACTAACAAATTTTTAAATGGTAATTATGAGACGGCATGTTTCAGGTCATTATATGAAGAAACGGAAGAGTAATGTAACGAGTTGTGTAATGAGAATGGTACTCCCCTGATTAAATTGTATTATGATTTGAGGCTGTTCTTCATGAGTTGGGCTTGGCCTCCTTTTGTATCTACTAAAAATATTAAACTCACACAGACAAACTGGAGCTGTGCCTTTGTGATTGGGCCTGGGTCTCCTTCAGTGGATGAAAAAGGCAAGCTTTCAACAGTCGCCACTCCTTACATGTTGTTGTTTAGCTTGAAAACTTCGGATTGGCTCAAACAACTGTAGCACTCGTACCCAGTGACGATAGGCCACATGAACTTCGGGCTATTTGGAATATTTGAGGCCCATAGTGTGATCTCAGGGTTTACAGAGCAAGCGGTCTAAACAGGACTCCTAGAACATGATCCAAACATGGCACCCATGATGGAGACTCAGAATATTTCCAACAAAATGGTCTTTAAGGTGTTAATGGCCAGTTTTTTGTTTTTACTGCAAAAACATGTACGAAAAACTTCTATAAAGTATTCTGCTTTAATCACAATTAAGATAAAAACTGATTACAAGTTTGTTTTGAGGCCCTTGTTTAGGAATAAGTTAAACATTATAATAAATGTTATCCCTTGTATTTGATTGAACATCGAAATATGACCAGAGGTGATTTTCCATGTTAGCTGAATGAGAATTGACTTTTTGTGCCATGGTGGGAGAAGAGGGTTAGTAGATCCTGGATTAATGTGACCTATTTCAGACATTTGAACATAGCACAGCCAGCCGGTCCCTTTTACGTTGCTCATGCACAAGTTCACAAAAAAGTGGTTCTCACTGTATTAGTAAATTCAGTAAGTAGCATATTACAACTAATAGTTTGGTACAACTAGTGGGTGAAAGTGACAGTCACGTGTGGCATGCATCCTCCTGGCTTTCCTTGACATATTGCAAACATTCATTTGAGATGCTTTTAGGGGATCTGATGTGAAATGTTTGTGAAGCATACTGAGGCTTTAACAATGTTAGCAGGCATTAAAAAACACTTAGAAACACTTAGCGTTTGAAGCTAAACTGTACTGACCACATTACAGGACCACAGTTTTTCTATATTTACTGGCAGAGAGATTGGAAAGAAGGTGTTTTACCTGGCCTGTGTGCTCTGTTTCATCTTTGTTGATGAGATACATCAGAAAGAATCTGAAGCACACAAAGACACACACACACAGAGTTGTTAGAAAACACAAACAGTATTTTCATCCGTATATCAGTCACACACCATCAGTGCAGATGTTACAGTAGCACTTGCCTGCTGTATTCTTAACTTGCCTGTGTGGGTTCTCTCAGGCTTCCTCCCACATGTTTGATAGATTAATGGGTGATTCTGGCCATAGGTGTGAATGTGCATGTGAACGGTTGTGGTCTATGTTTTACCCTGTTGAAAGACTAACAACCTGTCCAGGGTTTACCCCACTTCTCTCCTAATGACAGCTTGGACTTTAAAACAATGTTAAGAAACTTATGCATAAGGCAATAAATCAAGAAATGAGGGCTGGCTCAACATTTTTGCACAGTACTGTATTTTGGGTCAACAGACATTTTTGGTTGCACTTTCTATTACATCTCAATATCAAAGTTTTAATAGAGGGGTAACAAGACAGAAACAAGAATGTAATAATATGGTCATTTCTCAGTTATTACTTCTTAATTACCAAAATAATAAGCACTTAATATCCATGTAATATTATGGTAGCAACAGTGGCTATGGCTGAGTAATAATACACTGAAATTTATGTAATTGGATAATAAGTGCTCAATCCCTTGGTGTAATAATGTGGAAATACACGTCAGTGTAACACAAATGCAGTAGCAACAACACAAGCCAAGACAAGAGAGATATCATCAGAAGATTGGGTACTAAGCCCCAAGTGCCCCGAGACTGGGAATCTTTAGGAACTGACCTGAAATACTATGTACTAGAAGATGTGACTGCAGGACTAAAGACAATCCCCAGTCAGACTAATCAGCTGATCTATACCATGGCGGCAGTAAACAGGAAAGGAGAAGGAGAATAGAGGCCAAGATCAAGGTAGCATGCAGGAGGTTAGCCAACTATGGATGAAGAAGGTGCCTAAGAAGTACAGCAAGCTGTCCATACCTGAGGCCTTGGAAATAACAAGCAAAGACTCACAGGCAAGAGGTATACCATAGAAATAGAAGGCAGGAGACACCTTGCATGTTTCCGTACACCACACAACCATCCAAGGCGGGAGATAGAGCAATACTGAAAGAGCATATGAGAAATACTCGGCTAGGGATGTGGAGGGTGAACGTAACAGTGGTCCCAGTGGACATCAGAGCAATCGGTGCAGTTTTATTTTTTTTTTATCTGTGGCTAATCATATTTAGAGTATTCGCTCCCAAATTAAGCACTCCTGTCACAGGCTGGGTCTCTGAACCAGCGCTTTGCGTTTTATTTTTATTTTGTAGTTTTTGAAGTTTTCATGTTACTTTGGTTTTAGGTTTGTGTGTTATTCTTATTTAGGGTTTAGTGGAGATTTAGGTTAGTGATTATTTATCAGTTGCTTGTCTAGTGTGTCATGTGTGTCTAAGTCTTCGTGTTTTCTGTTTTATTTTGAAAAGGGTCTTCTGTTCTGTGTTCATGTGGTTAGTTTTACTCTTCCCTGGGTCATTATGTTTCATTCTAGTCAGCTGTGTCCTCATGTGTCTCCACTTCCCCTGATCACCTCATGGCTGTGTCCCAATTCAGGTTCTGCAGCCTCAAAGGCCGCATTTTAAGGCCGATTACATCACACCGACGTGACGAAGGCTGTCCCATTTCAAAGGCTGCTCAAAATGCAGCCTGAAATGCATTAAGTTGTTATTACTTTGGTAATTGAGAAGTAATAACTTAGAAATGACCACATTACAGTCTAGTTTCTGCCTTGTTACCCTGCTATTACCACTTTATTACTGAGATGTAAATGAAAGTGCTATCAACATTGTTTTAAATGAACTTGACTGCTGACTCTACACATGCATTTTAAATCTATAAGTTATTTATACAGAGACTAAAAAAAGTGTTGCTGATGAACTTAAAGCTCAGCGAGAGGCCAGCACTCGTTGATGTGTTCCAATTCAATGAATTACTTAAAACATATATCAGACGCCAGAGTTTAAAGAATTTTATAACGTACTAGTTGTCCCAGTATTAAAAGGTACGCACACACACACACACACACACAGAAATGTACTTACAGGTAGTTGGCTAAGTTGTGCTCCTGTAGAGTGTGCGTTTCAAAGCCGTGCGGCACCGTGTCAAAGTAGTCATTACCTATTCCACAGATAAAACATTTGGTCTGCAAGAGAAACACGTGATAGTTAAGTCATCGTCATTTACTGTTTACAAGCATTAACCTGTTGACAATCTTCATCTATGTCCCTGTTGGAGGTTCAAGTACAGCTATACAAAACAAAACAACTATAAAAGGTGTATTTTTACATGTTCATATACATCATTTGAAAAAAAAAAACTGCATGGAACTGTTGTGTGTGCTTCACCTCCATGTCTTCTTTGACTTGTTCCTGCTGATCCCTCAGCTCTCCAAAAGCATCAATGATTAACCCTAGAATTTCACAGAGGGTTGAGCTTACACAGGCTGGTTGTTACACATGAATAGGTATGAAAACCACAGGCTGGCTGTTTTATCCACTATAATACTTCTGAAGGAGTCTCTTTTACTATTCAGTTCTAAGTAATTGTCACAATGTAACGTTAGTGTGTATGTATCATACTAATCAAACTGAGCACTCTCAGGATGTAAGACAGCTTTTGGTTTGTTTCCAAAAGTAAAATGGGACGCAGCGCCTTCAGCTCTAAGCAACTCTCCTCCGGTGAAACCAGCATCCAGTTTGGGTTCTTGACACAGACACACAATTTTTAAGAATAGGCTCCAAACTTTTGTTTTTGATAAAGCTTAGTTATCATCATGTGACTATGTAAGGCAGAGGGAAATAATTATTTGGTTCCTACTAAATTTCTACCACTACTAAAGTTGGCTCACTTGAAAAGAAATAAACAGTCTCTTATTTCTATAGTAGTAGAAGGGTAGAGAAGGATATCAACCTAAAATCCAGAAAAAATACATTCCATTTAGGTTATGAATGAATTTGCACTGAGTCAAACAGATATCGAATCCACAATCAAAATAAGATTTTGCACTTGGTGGAGAAACCCCTGCTGACACGCACAGTGGTAAGGCACTTCTTTTAGGTGGTCAACGGGTTTGCACATCTTAGGAGTGATTTTGGCCCAGCCCTCTTTACAGAAATTCAAAATTCTTGAGATTACTAGAGTATTTAAAAGTAGAATGGGAGGCGGAGCCTTCAGTTTTCAGGCCCCTCTTCTATGGAACCAGCTTCAGTTTGGATTCAGGAGACAGACACTATCTCTGCTTTAAGATTAGGCTTCAAACTTTCCTTTCTGATAGAGCGTATAGTTAGGGCTGGACCAGGTGACCCTGAATCCTCCCTTAGTTAGTGTGATGCAGTGTTTCTACTGTTGTCACCTATTTTCTGGTTAGAGTTTTTAAGCCAAGTACAATAAGCTCAGTTTTATCTGAATTTACAAACACTTACTGTGGGGTTTACTCTATTTTTCAGTATTAGAATGCATTCATTTTGCCTAATTGTTACCTAATGAACTGCTTGTGTTTGGAGTGCATTTAACTGTTTGTGTGCATGTATGCGTAGGATGCCTCACCCTGGATGATAGCCAGGAGGATTACAATGACAAAGAAGAAGAAAGTGATGTCAAAGATGATCCTGTAGATCTCGTACTCATCGCCAGCTGGATCCTCGATCTGGTCACCAATTCCTCCCCCTGCTCGCACTCCCACATACATGTGGAACATGTAACACTGGGGAGATACACAGGAAGAGGGCTATAGGGGTAGCAGAGGTATCATATTTTGCATTGGGTTTTTAATGGGCAGAATCATGACTGTCACAAACAGTTCAAACACACATTTTTCATCAGCATGACATGGAGGAGGAGACATGACATTTATAAGTCTCTGTGCAGTAACAACAGGCATGATTCTACTGCAAACGTCACTGTAAAGGTCCAGTAACATTTTGAAAAAATCATTGTTAGAGATTGTAGTTTTCAGTGCCCTCAACTCTGCAGGTTAAAACAGAAAAGGGACCATCTGACTTCCTATTAGCATTTAGTTCAAAAGCATGTGTCCCTGATGGTATGGGGTACATTATTAGCTGTGAAATGGGAAGCGTATACATCTGGAAAGGCAAAATCAGCACTGAAAGGTATGTTCAGTTTTTAGAAGAGCATATGCTTCCATCCAGATGACGTTTGTGTCAAGGAAGGTGTTGCAATAAACGCGGCATGGTTTCATGGTGGAATAGGACCCAGGACCGGGTGTTGACCCTGTTTTCGGACTCTTGTTACTCTTTATTGTTCTGATCTTGAGGTGTGATTTATGTTTCCTAGTCTCTTTTGGAATATTTTAGTTTTCTTTTGCGTATGAATTCTTTATTGGTGTCATTTATCTCTTCTGTAATTGTTTCGTTTCTTTTAGCTTACCTCTTCTGTTATTCACTCTTTCTTTGTTTTAGTACCTACTTTACTAAGTCAGTCTTGTTGTCTTTCCCCGTCTGTCATAGTTTGTGTCTCTGTGTTCTGTATTCAGTGTCCCTGACCTTGGTTACCTCCAGTCATGTCTCCCTCTGTATAGTAGAAGCATTTTGTTTAGTTCATCAGTTTTCATCAAATGTAGCATTAAAGCTGTTTGGAGCTCAGTCCTTGCCTGCAAGTCTGAATACTGGGTCCACAACTCTGCCTGCTACACACAGCTTACCGTGAAGCAGAAAGACCTTTCATTAACGGAAAACATTTGGCACATCATCCAAGTAAAACTACAACAAAAAAGACCCAGATCTGTTAAGCAGCTAGAATTCTGTTTCACATAAGAACAGCAGGTGTCCACCTTAGCCAGGTGTTTATAGACTATATTAAAAGAAGAGGTGATGCTAAATGGTAGCCAAGTCTCACTACTAGATGTCTCTAGTAGTGAGACTTGGCTACCATTTAGCATCAAATAAATTCTGTTTTGTTTTTCCACCAGCTGAGCAGTGGTGTCTGCTGTAGGACATGCAACTCTTATGAGTGTAGGTAGTGGTCTACCTCAGCTGTCAATACAGCTGCAGTATTAATACGCCATGTCATAGTTTGGAGGAGGCTGTAAAAGGTGAAAGGAGTCCCATACAAATCAATGAATCAGTGAAGGTTATTTCTGTCTGATAACAGCAATACTCAGGTGAGTTGTTTATCAGAGGGAAAATGTGATTTTTAGGACACTTGAGCCTCAACATTAGCTCCAATAATACTGACTTATAAACAGCTATGGCTTAGCTTGTTGTAAGCCGCCTAGAGATGGGAGGATTGCATGTCTAATCTGAAAACCTAATGAGAAAGAGACGATGAAAATATACATGTATAGATGTAAAATGGTGATAAGTATATTTTAAAAGATTAAAATTATAATTAACTTATAAAGTGTACGCATGTACATATGGGGCTGCCACATACATAACGTGCAGTTAAGTGAAACAGGAGTGTTCATCTCGGTAAATATGGCAGCTTCCACAATTTGGGGCCCCCTCCTATTTATTTTTAATGGGTTAAATCTCAGTTTATGAGAACGCATCAACTTGTTGGAGGATGTAATTATGTAACTCCACCATTCACGGTCACACACATTCACACCACATTTTTAATACATCCATCCATTCTCTTCCGCTTCTCCTTTTCAGGGTCCCGGGGGGCGCTGGAGCCTATCCCAGCTGTCGAAGGGCGAGAGGCGGGGTACACCGTGGACAGGTCGCCAGTCTGTCGCAGGGCTAACACACAGGGACACAGACAACCATTCGCTCTCACATTCACTCCTGCATTCACACCTATGGGCAGTTTGGATTGATCAATTAACCTATCCCCCCCCCCCCCCCCCCAAACCCAAAACAAAACAA
>VUQR01035836.1:18379-70338 GCA_015108515.1 Hemichromis elongatus
AAGCACTTTTCCAGTAGCCTAACTTATCTTTCTTATAGAATGTGCACCAAATAAAGAACTTTGTGTTGACAAGATTGTTAGTTAATCGTTTACAAATCAATATCGTCTGTATGGACAGCGTTTCCCCCAAAAAAGTGCAAATGTAAAACTGTGGTGTTAAGCGATGCGGTTGACAAATTTGGGTGTGCCTAAGAAAAAAAGTTAGGCTCACCAGTGCAACAGTGGGAAAAAGTTAGTCTCGAGCCCTGGTCATGTCATACTCACTGTCAGCATGTCATCACACTTCATATCTGGCAGTTCTCCATCTTCACTCTTGTTGTAGAACTTCCTGAAAAAGTTGAAGGCCACTACTGTGTAGAGGTACACCACCACTGCTAACAGGCCAACAGTTAACACTAGCTGGAGAAAGGGCAAGAAAAGACTGCTGTGATGCAAACAAGGGCAAGTATCACAATCTTTCACTCCACATTTACAAATGTTTAATCTTATAATATATCTATAGGATGTTCACCTGTTTGCCATTGTGTGTGACTGAGGAGAGAATGGTACGCAGTGTCTTAAAGCCCATGGCAATGTCCAGTAGATGGGCAGCAAAGAAGAAGTTGTTATAGTGACCCAGAACGGACATGGTCATATACCAGGCCAGATACAGGAAGGACTGCAAGGACGAAAGACAGAGAATAGAACTCATTGTGTAGCTAATAAAGCAAATTAAAGCCTATAATAAAACTTTTAAAATGATAATTACCAGACTCTACATTAATGACTCGACGCAGATGTGGATGAGAGGTTGTGGATCATTGTTCAGTTAGCAGCTACATTTACATTTATGCACTTTCATTGTGGAGGAGCAGCAGCTCTGATCAGAGACTAATTTCTGCCGCTTATATTAGCGACCTCATTCTTTATGTTACTACCTAGAACCTGTAACGATAAGTGAACATAGACTGACCGATTACAACAGTTTCACTACAACTGATTGGTACAGTATCCACATCACTGTGGATGCTGCCCCAATTCATCTGTACATCCTTTGTTTCACGTCTGAACCTCAAATACTGCTCCACTTGGGGCAGCAGCTTGTCCTTCAGGTAGAACGGGCACTCCACCCTTTTCCAGCTGAGATCCATAGTCTCAGACTTGGTAGTGCTAATTCTCTGCTGCTTTACACTTAACACCAAACTGTTGCAGAGCAAACTAGAGGTCACCACCTGATGAAACCAACAGAACCGCATCATCTGGAAAAAGCACCCCAAAGATTAAATCCCGAGGCCACCAAAGTGGAAACCCTCCACCACCTGGCTACGCCTACATATTCTGCAGAGACCCCATAAGCAAATGTAAAACTTTTTAAATAGGAATTAAATAGAAAAAAAGGTTGAGGGAAACTAAAAATGTTCCTATCAAACTACTCGGATATAAACACAAAAGACAAGAGAGCTTAAGAACTTCTGCAGGGAATCCAGACATCGCTGTCCAGACTGATTTTGATTACTTACATTGTCTGTGAACACAACCCCCAGCTTCCAGATCTGGTACTTGACGTCAACAGAGTTTAACCTGTTAACAGAGCAAAAAGACACATAGACTTTTTACATGTACATTAAATAGTAACAGTTTTCATGTTTTGAATAAAACATGAACAAAAATAGGTTCAATGAAAGAGGCTCGGAAAATATGTAGCTCTTTCTACCTGATATAACCACAATCATACACATGAATGTGACATGTGGTATGTGTTCAGAAAAAAAAATACTGTAGTTGCTGTTTACATTATTGTACCTGCAATTCTTGGTTGCAGAAAATGTCTCATTAATCCAAACTGCCAACAGGGAATGAGCATTACTTCATTAAAGTCACTGTGACACAGTGACTGTTCAAAGATGTCAGTACTCTCCTTTGTGTTCTTTTCTGAAGTTTGAGCTCTACTTGAGCTTTGAGTGCTGAAGTAGAAAAGGCTATGTAACCAACAGTCTACAATTTAAAATCCTCCAATAAATATCATTACAACGCACACTTAGAGCCTGGTACGAGAAATATTTTGCCCAGTACAGAGTTTAAAACTTGATAACAAATGTATGGTGGGTAATTCGGTCATTTAACCCTGTTTGTAGGGTTGCAAACAGACGTGGGTTGAATCCAGGAAGTATTCTTTCTCAAAAACAACTGGAATCGAAGATTTTTAGTAAGCTCCAAAAACATTCAACGGTGAGCTTGTGTGTCTCTGTTTACTGATGTACAGGATACCTGGAGTGTGCTTGAGCTTCAGGGAACAAACTCAGGGCTGCATATTCTTCTTCATGTTTTAGGGTGAACACAAAGTCATCTGCTGAGCTGTGTAAAGTTTTCTTATCTTTTTATTTCACTACGACACCCAAATGCATTGTTATTCGGAGACTTCTTTTTTAGCCTGATTTAGCAATTATGAATGGTTTGTGTTAAGAAGTGATTTTAATTCAGTGTTTTCAAAAAATCATAATATAATCGAAATGCAGCAAAAGCTATACCTTTTCTATTTTGTCTTCACTTTTTGCCAACTTCCTGTCATCAGCATGTCTGCCCCCAGCATTCTTTCACATCAATACCTGATCCTAGTCTGTCTTTTTATGTCAGGGGTGTCAAACTCTAGTCCTCGAGGGCCGCTGTCCTGAAACTCTTACATGTTTCCCTGTAGGTCATTAGCAAGGCTTCACTGTATGATGAGGTGGCAACCCATAACCCTACTCAAGTAAATTTAAATAAAAGTGTAAGTTAAAAAAAAAGTACTTCTAAAATCACCGTGTTCATTCACTCATGAGCTGCTGTAACATGAACGAATGGCTGAATCCCCACCTCAGCATGCAGTCAGGGTCTACAGTCTTGTTAATGACCTACTGATTGTATTCAGGTGTGCAGAAACAGGGACACATGGAAAAGTTTCAGGACACCTCGAGGTCCGGATTACGACACCTGTGTTCTATGTGATTGGCTGAATGGTGTGCCCATCAAAAGAATGTCCCGCCCCTGCCTGCATGGAATCTCAGCTGGGCTAATGATTCATCTCTCCCTGACGGGAGACGGCTTTTGTTGTTCGCTACAAAGAAGTAACACTTAGAGCGAACATCCCATGTCCAACAGCACTCTCATGCTGAACAAACAATTTCATTATTGGGCTTTGTAGTATTAATGTCACTACGTGTTACATAGACGGATAATATTATAAACATTAGCTGCTAAAAACAATAACAGACAGAGCTACTATTAAGTTTACTGAGCTAGCAGTGATCACATCAGCATCTCTAACCAACAACTTCCTGTGACGGTATGCAAAATTCAGTGTTGCTCATGTATCCAGTGACAGAACTAGCATTAACTAGACAGATCACAATCCTCACTGTGTTATAAACAGTGAAAATGAGCTATTTAAAATTGTCATGATGTGTAAAAATGTTGAAAACAAATGAGCTCGTGCCTCTTCTGCTGAGCTACCCTGTCATCTGATTGGATTGGAACTTACAGTGGCAGTGCCCACACTGACGATTTTCTTGCAGTAAGACTTTTCTCCCCAGAACGTCTCTCTCACACACATAAACTCGATTGCTTGCACACTACGCATAGACTACTCACACTGCAGCAAGCGAGCTGTCTTTCCTGGGTTTTCTCTTTTTGTGAGCGTCGCTGAAGTCCAGAGCAGCTTTGTCCAGTCCCAGTAGCTCACTGATTCGGTCATGGCCATAAAACTCCCCATATTTATCCATCACCTAAGAAAGAGCAGAACTTCTTAAACAGATGCTTCCCACTTTTTCATTTTCTATAACAGTATTCCATCTATAAAACCTTTATCTGTACAGGGAAAGATCACACCAATGAGACAGGACTAGAGTTGAACAGAATGAGCTACCCAGTACAACAAGTGTCCTTAAAGACTTGCCATTTGAACAAGTACAAATGTGTAATGCAATTCACTGGAGGGAATCGTCTTTTTTTAGGCAGTCTGCTTTGTCCCAACTCCAAATTGAAAATCCTAAAGCAGACTGCCTAAAAAGCACACCATTCCCAATTTTTAATGTATTTTATCCAGTAAAATAAAACAAAAAAACAACAACTTACCTTTCGCTTCACAAATTTATCCCAGTAGTTGTTAGGGAAAGATCTGAAAGTCAAAGGACAAAGTCAGACTCTGTTTATATCGGTTACTTATATCCATCCATTCACCTTTTTCTCCTTTTCCAGGAAAGAAGCCCAGACATGCTCGCCCAGGGGAAAACTAAGGTATACTGTATTATTTCTGACTGTCTGAGGCAAAATTCAATAGAATCGAATCAGGACCTTGTGAATCGGAATCGAGTGGATGATATAAATCAGTGATGATACCCAGCCCTAGTGAGTAGCCTAGGCCCAAAAGAAGTGGATGTAGCTGTGGGTAATGAGAAAACATGAAAAGAACTATTGATAACTTTTTTGTTAATTTAACACTTGATTTGTCTGAAATTCATAGCCAGTGCTCTGAGACGGAGCCATCAACCTCTGAACACTGGAAAAGCCCAGAGTATCCAGAAAACACATTATATGCTGCGATAAATGCACTGCACTCCCCACTAGCTTTCAGCAGCAAACAGGTGGTCAGAGGAGCCGTGATGATGATTCAGTTTAACATTGTCTACAATGTTGCCAAAGAGTGCCAAAGCACTTTAAGCACTAACTTATCTTGTAGAACTGCGCTCCAAATAAAGAACTTTGTGTTGACAAGATTGTTAGTTAATTGTTTACAAATCAATATTGTCTGTATGGACAGCGTTTCCCCCCAAAAAAGTGCAAATGTAAAACCGCGGTGTTAAGCGATGTGGTTGAAAAATTTGGGTGCACCTAACTTTTGTGCTGGTGGCGCACCAGTGCAACCATGGCAAAAAGTTAGTCTCGAGCCCTGCCATCTCTAAGGGAAAGGCCAGCACGCTTTGGAGAAAGCTCATCTCTACCACTGGTATCTGCAGTCTCTTTCATTTGATCACTATCCAAAGCTTATGACCATAGGTGAGGGTAGGAATGTAGATCAACCGGTAAATCAAGAGCTTCACTTTTATGCTCAACTCTCTCTTCACTACGACAGACCGGTACAGCATCTGCATCACTGGAGCTGCAGCACCAATCCATTTGTCAATTTCCTGCTAACAAGACCCCAAATTACTTAAACTCTGTGACTTGGGACAGAAACTCGTCCCAGAACCAGAGTGGGCACTCCAACCGCGTCACACTCGGCTGTGAACCACTTCACTGTGAGCTGAAAGCCACCACCTGATGAAGCCTTCTGCCACTTGAGTATGACTAGAAATTCTGTCAGTAAAAATTATGAATAGAATCAGTGACAAACGGTAGCACTGGTGGGAAATGTATTGCCGGCTATGCAGACAAAGTTTTTGCAACAGTTTTATAAGGATAGAATGGCTGTAGCAACAGCCACCACCCCATACTCCAGAAGCACCTTCCACCATGAGGGGCATCGTCAAAGGCCTTCTCCAAGTCCAGAAAACATATGTAGACTGGTTATGTAAACTCCTATTCACCCTCAGGTATCCTTAAGAGGGTTAAGAGCTTGTCGAGTGTTATGTCACTGAACTGAAAACCACATTGTTCCTCCTGTATCCAAGTATACAAAGTGGACGAGTGGTCCCCTTTGTCCCCAGACTCTGCTTCTTCTACAGAAGACTAACAGTGGGATTAAGGAGGTCCTGAAAGTAGGTCAAAGTCAGCAGCACTCTACCCGCACTATACGCAGTGCAGGTAGATCATTGGTTTCCCAGAATCTCTTCAAGGCAGTCTGAAAGTCATTTGCATGGCCTCTCTGAACACCTCCCACACCCGGGTTTTTGCTTCTGCAAATGCTTGAGCCACGTTCCGCTTGGCCTGTTATGCCATGTCATTGTTTCTGCTTTTAATGGTCCTTTTTTAAAAATAGAAATGACCTCAATCAAAAGCACCCAAACTATGCAGGTTTATTAAACTGAATAATTTATTCAGTTTTTGTCTGCCAAGTATCACATGGTATAAAGAGAGCTAGATGTACTAAGTCATTTTAAAGAATAACTCAAATGCCATTGTGATGACCTGGATGAGAAACTTCTAAGACTCAAAGTTATCAGAACATTGCAGATGTCGCCAAAACTACCTGAGACTGACCGAAGCTCTGGTCATGCTACACATGAAAAGGAGAGCTGATCTTGCAACCTTCCAAGCCCTAATCCAATCATTGAGTAAAACTCGCCCATGTGACTGTCAAATACTTGGCTGGAAAATCTACTTGAAAAGTAGTGTGCATATACACATGCACACTATCACGTAAGGACACAGGGTCTACTTACTGTGTGTTGATTACCAGTCTGTCCCACTGTCCTTTGATGTCATCTTCTGATGGTTGCTCTGTTATATAAAGGCCATCAAATTCCAGCTTCCTAGCCACCTCCTTTTCACGCTTAAAGATCACCAGTGGCACCTATATAATGCACACAAAAAGTGGAGAAATGCAGTTGTGTGGCGATGTCCATGGGTTCTACACTTAATACTGACTGGAGTGATTGAAAATGGTCATCTAACTCTTAGAAACTGTTTTATACCTGTATTGACATTCATGTCAGTTTGTCCAAATACTTCCCCATTTTAAGAGTCCTAAAACTACGTATAAAAATGGCTGTAATTCATAAACAGTTATTGCAAAACTCAAAGTCTGGACTTCAATCACAACTTGTTTAATTCATGGATGTTGAATTTTTTAAAAGCATACAGAGTGGTTTTAGTTTTTTAAGGTTTTCACATTTCTACACAGAGATATGACTATAATTAAAACTTCAGACAGCTTTAAAGTGAGCTATAGTAATGTCTGAGTCTTATGTCAGACTTATGTCATTTGCAAAATATAATTCAGGATTTTGCAAAAACTGTTTGTTAACCACAGGTTGCTGTGAGTCTACAAAGTAGTATTAGGACCACATATCTTACAGGTTGACTGTTTTACATACTGTATTTCAGATTTACAGGACAGACTTGTTTGTAATCTAGCACTGATGGCACAGAGGATTTCTTCATTCAGAACATACTGATATATCTAAAGCTGCCTCATGCTATTTTGTTTCCAAAAAGATGTACATTTTAGTAATTATGTTACTGCTACTGTGTAAATTCCCCTCACGAGGTCTTCTCATTTGTGATTTAATAATTTGCATTCATCTTGGTAGAATGGATTGACCTTTATTGAAATGAATAGACTACATCTTCATCCATAAATGTAATGTTAGTAGATTACCCATAGACCTTTCCGATGCTTTTTTGTGTGGCATTGCACAAATTTGACCCACTGACGCAAGATTTAATAACAAACTCAGTGGTTGTTAATTGCAAATACTAAATTGCAGATTCTAATATTTTGCACTTATTTCTGTTGCATGTCACAGTGAATTTCCTGCCTTAAGACAGTAGTATCCAATGATGCAGAAGAAAGAGATGACCGTGTGCAGGACAGCAAGGATCCGTAACATGGGCTCCATGTAGCCACTGCTCTCTTCCAGGACAAAACGAACGGTGACAGGCTTCTGGTGTATGCTCGTCTGATCCACCACCTCCTCCTTTGCATCCACAGTTGCTCCACCTAGTGGATCCCACTGAATGCTGCTCTCTGGTTGCCTGGTGTACACAACTTCCCTCTCCTCAGCCACCGATGAGGATGTAGAAACCTGGTTGGGAAAATTTTAGTCTAGTTATGTAAGCAAATTAGACAATAGCAAAACAAACTAGACCACTAGACACCACTAGAGGGAGCCAAACGCACCACGAGTGTAGATTGCCTTTCATACAGGCTGTACCACTTCCGGCATACCACTAGAGGGAGCCAACATTCCATAAATGTAGTTTGCCATTCATGTCAATGGGACCAAAAGGTATAAAGTTATAAACATCAAAAGTTAATAACACACCATTCCTGATTGCTGAACAAAACCATATAACATATGTGGGGATTATCTCGAAACTGTGGGGCGAGTAACACGCCAAAATCTACCCATTCAAATGAATGGGGAAAAAATCCAGACATTTTGGGGGAATTTCGAGAAAACCGTGCAACGACTCTCTACCAAAAATTATAACACACCAGAGGGAGCCAAACGCACCACGTGTGTAGTTTGGTACAGGCCTTACCACTCCCGCCCGGCATACCACTAGAGCATACCACTAGAGGGAGCCAACACTCCACAAATGTAGTTTGGCATTCATTTCAATAGGACCAAAACTTGCAATAGAATTTTAATATTTCAAAAAGTATAAAAGTTATAAACACCAAAAGTCATAGCACACCATGCCCAATCCAGCTGCACAAACTGATATAATATATGTAAAGCTTGTCTTACAACTGTGGGGTGAAGAAGGAGAAGAAGAAGAAGAAGGAGAAGAAGAAATCCGAGTAGTAGCAATAAGTTTGCTTCTTGGTATAGGCACAGTTAATAATAAGAATAATAAATTCAAGGAATAGTAATAAGTTTGCCTTGTGTAGGCACACTTAATAAATCTGAGGAATAGTAATAAGTGTGTCTCTTGGCATAGGCACACTTAATTAACTAAAATAACATCAGCATCAGCTATTAGTCCAAAGTTCCACACTGTCCCAATCATGTTTTAATTTTTATAACTGATGAATCCTGAACCCCAACTTCATGCTCTACAACCTATAAACACAGCAAAGACTGAGTCTGTTTTGAAGCACTATACAATGTAGTAGTGGCATACTAATTTGACTACAATAGTTTTAGTTGACAGTTTGAATACCTTACATCTCAGGAAATTTTTACAAAATAAACAAAAAGAATTTCACATTGAGTAAAATGTGCAACTATAAGTTGTCATTAAATGATTCATAATTTGCATTTGTACAAGTTAAGTCTTATAGGTTCATTATTCCAGTTTCGTCCTTGTTCGTAATTTCGCACAGCTTTTGCATTGGAACTTATTTTCCCAACCCTTTGTTTTAATTTTTTTGTCCCCAAAACACAGATATTTGAATGACTTTTATTTAAAATAGTGACTATTATTTACAGGTCACCAGTCTATCACAGGGTTACCACACTAAGAGAGACAGCCATTTGCACTCACATTCACATGTGTGGGCAATTCAGAATTATCAATTAACCTAACCCTAATAACTAGAACCATTCAATCCCAAACTGATAGCTGACTGCCTTTTATTCGCCATCTTGATGTAGCAAAGTCACAGACTTGGTCCCCTTCTTCAAAGAATTCATTTCAGAGCCAATAAACTTCTGGCACCCCCTGTATGTAGCAGCCTGTCACAGCAGCGTCACTCATTTCTGAGCTTCTTTATTTTTCCTCTTTATATTCTTGTAACTTTCCAACTTAAGTATTAGCAATTAGATTCTGCCATCATGCACTTCCGTTTCGTGCTAGTTCTGGTCCTTTGTCTCTGGCGTTTTCTAATTTTTTCATCCCTGTTTGGAGACCTGGCGCACAGCTCCTTTGTCTACAGTAGGGGTCAGCTGTTAACACTGCGACCCACAGCTACAGACCCAACATCCCCAGCGTGCTGAGGTGGAAAAGATGGGGGTGTCGTGTCGGGAGGGAGACGATCCCTTCTGTAATCATGGGAAATGTGAGATCACTCCCTAATAAGATGGATGAGCTAACAGCGCTAAGCTGGTCTCAGAAGGAGTGACCAGGCAGTGTAGCATCATGATGCTAACGGATTCTTAAAAAACTTCCTATGTATGGGACTTATAAAGGGTTTATCTTAACTTATCTAATGAGTTGGTAAGTTCATTGTAAATGGTTACAATTATTTTGTTCTGTCCATGGTTTCCAACCACTATTTTCCCAGTTGAGACTGCAGGATAAACTCAGTTACTTGGTGCAAATAGAAGAACACTGATTAATGCAAAAAAATTTTTTTTTGTTTTTCCAAAGTCCAATTAGTGTATTAGTGTTCTTTAAAACATGCGCTCACTCTTACTCTAACTCAGGCAAGCGTAAGACTTTCCGTTTGGCTCTTTTGTAAGCCCATACGCAAAACAAATTTTCAAGCGTCCACAACCAGTTAAATCCCTTGTATCATGTACCTTCAATAACGGCACTGTTTAATTTGATTGAAACCATTGCATGCAGCACCACAGCTGGTAGAAGAAGATGTGTAGGATGTAATCACAAGAACATTCTTGGTACTGTTACCTTATAGAACAGAAGGATAAAGTTTATTGCAAAGGCAACAAACAGAGCCAACATCCTCATGTTGTAAAAGTTTCTGGCGAAGTAGTTCTGTAGGAGAAACCAAAACCAAAAGATGAGCTATAAAAGTGCTTTTTTTGAAGCTATGGATTGAGATGTTGTATAATAATAATAATAATAATAATAATAATAATAAGAGAAAGAATAAGAATAAGTTGGCCATACCAGCAGTTTCCTCTGGTAGGCAATGATCTTCTTTAAGAAAGCTGACTCCTGAACATCAGGTTCATCAGACTTTGAAGTGTGGTGCCTCCTCATTTTTGGCTTCATTGTGTCATTCTTTGACTGTTTCTCTTGTTTTTCTAGATCATCACCTCTGAAACCATAAGCCAACACACAGACATTTGAGAAATTACATTACTGTTTCACTGTGGCTTTATTCATTTTCTGCCTTTTTAGGTTTTTGGAATGTAAAATGAATGGACCAATGCTTGTTATACAATATAAAGCATGCTTTAATACTGTTTGATGTGATTCTTTCAGTATAAAAAGAAAGACCATCAGGTCCTAAATGAATTAATGAAAATTCAGGCATTAATGCAATTCAAACATCCAGTTACATAAATATGTTTACGTACTCAGGAGTTTTTTGAGGTTCACATTTACTCTGCAGTTTTGATTCCGTCTCCTCTGAGGCAGAGCTCTTTGACTGAAACAGAAAAAGTGTTTCCATGTTGAAATGGGCAGCATTTAATCAGAGCAATCAGTGAATGTAAGTCGTGATACATTTGAATCAAAATCTTAAGACAGTCAATCATTTGATCAATTTACGGACACATTAGCTAATTATGAAATCATTATTTTTACCATTCAAAATCGGTGGCTCTGAAAGCTATGAAAATCAATTTTAAACAGCTCAAGATAAACAACCTCCATGAAAGTGAGCAGTAAAGTTTACACCATATGGCAGTTAACATTTCAGTGACTGTCGAACTAGGTAAAAGCACATGTTTATGAGCCTTATGGAATTTAGATTCATTTAAAACAGATGGGAAAAGTAGAACAGAAATATGTAAAGTAGACAGATTATTTTTTGACCATTTTTTCCAAAAAATTGTAGTGTCCAACTTTAAATTTGAGAGATTCCAATTGTATATATTGGAGTCATCTGTATACGTGTATAAAACATGTATAAAATTAAAATGCATTTGTTGAAGATTAGATAAACATGTTGGTTCACCATGTCCCAAGCACCAAATACTAGGGACGAGGTCCCAAATATCTGTGTTTATTAGATCTGTCCCTCTGAATCATAGAAAACTTAATACTTAGCTGTCTACCAGAAATTATCACTGTAACCTCTGCCAGAAATCAGCTGTCAAAGGCAAATACTAAACTTACCAAGCAGTCTATTTCTTTTAATAATAGATATGAGAGATTGACAGTCGACTGCAGGGATGCTGAGAAATCGATGCCTAGATATTTAAACTCGTTAAACATTGGTATATCATACAGCAGTAAAATGTCTTTCATTGGAATATTCAAAGGTAGAAATACCGATTTAGTCAAATTAATCTTGTACCCAAAACCTTTAAAAATCTAGATATGGCAAAATAGAATGTTTTGTCGCAGGCAAAGTAATGGGAGTCACCACATTCAAAACATTTGAAACTGTTGGCAATGAAAAGGGAATATAACCTATAGCCATGTTTCACCATAACACTTGCAGTCCAAAGTGTGATTCCCACTTGTTAAATACATGAATACCTGTCTAATCAGATTTGTGAATAAAGAACAAAACCAAAAGATTAAACACATTTCAGATTTCGGTTCTTAAAGCCCAGACAAATATGCCTGAAACTGTTTGCAAACTTGACCCAATTATTTTCCAGCTTGTTCTCAAGATATCCCATTCACAAGATTTTCAGTAAACTCTTTACTCTGACCTTGACCCTGAGGTCGAGGTTGCATTCAAAAACTTGGGTGTCCACACTGTCCACCCGGTGGGGTGACGATGATACTTACGGCCGAGCATTAAAAATGAAAGAAAGGAGAATATTTGTGTCATGAAGGAAAGTAAAAAAGAAAGAAAGAAATCACCTGATGTCTCCATCTGACCTCAGGTTGAGGTGCTGTAGATGGAGGTGGGAAGGGAACCGGGGAGTTAAGAAGTTCAGTAAAGCTGGCGTTGGGGTTGTGGGGGGTGATTTTGTACTGGCCCCCTTCCCTTCTTAAGTCCAGACCAAAAATGTCTGACAGCAGCTCTGTCTCACTGGTATTGACTGTGAGGTCAGCCAAGTCTTCCTCGGTGGAGCTGTGATCAGATGATCTCTTCTCCCTGTTCTCCCCTTCACCGCGCACCTCGTCCTGAGTGGGGTCTGGCATATTGGCCAACAGCTCTGACACCTAGGGGTAGAGGTATTTTTTTTTACTATTAACAAACAGCTCTTACTTCATCTAGACTGTTTTTTATTTTATTATTAAAAAAAACACATCTATAATAACCTTTATGGTCTTGGCCCCCTCCACCAGATTTTCTCCAATGAAAGTGTTATAGAAGATTCTGCAAAATCCTCGAGCCACATTGAATGCCACATGGAGGAGGCCTAACAACACCGACCAGTAGGAGGAGACCAGGGTGGTTACCATGTCCTTCACAGTCATGTTCTTTATCTTCTTCATTTGCTTCTTCAAGCTCTTCATGGACAGGACCTGAAACCAAAGCAAAGTTATTGGTGAACTGTGTGTTCAGTAGTATTACTGTACACCTTGTCCAGAAAGGTGAGAAGACAGTATTTCCCTTCCTGTATATATGCTCTATTTTGTACATATATATATCCTGGAAATAATTGATCAATCAGTCAATCAAGATGGAAAGCAGAAACTGAATTAGGTATATTCATATATGCCTGAATGTTCATATGAGGATACTAATTCTCATTGACAAGTCAAGTTAAAGTCTAACATTGAAAAGAAGAAAATGTAATGACATGATTTTAAAGTTTTAAATTGAGACAGGTTTTCATTCCCAACTCGTAACATACTGACGATGAGCTTATCTGACTGTGTGGGGGGGTATCGTTTCCATTCAGTGTGACACATCTTTAGAGGATCTGCCATAGGCTGAATTCAGGGTTTAAATATATATATTTAGGAGTTTTCGAATTGGAACCAAGTTTCTTTTCTCTGTTCTTTTGAAAACAGAAATCCTCACTTTCAAAATTGTTCAAATACTATTTTAAAATATTCCAAAATACACACAGAGTTCTTAACTGTTAGCTAGGCTCAGGGCTACGTGTACACTCACCTTTATTAGCAGCATGAGGTTATAGCGAAGTGCTAGCAGTGCCATGTAGACAGTGGTGACAGAAAAAAAACCCACATCGGGGCTCTCCTCATCTGGTTTCTCACGCTCGCTCTCCTCTTTCATTGCTGAGCGCTCGCCAGCATCAGACATCTGAGCCGCCAGCTGCATTTCAAATATGGTGTCTTCACAGAAATTCACAAACAGCTCCATCTTCTCTTTCTCCCCTCCTTCATTCACCACATCAAAGATGAACTGACGCTTGGATTCCTTTACCTAGGGTAAAAATGCAAGCTTTGGCACTGGTACTGACATACTATGCTAAAAGGACAAATGTCAAACTTTCTGATTTGTTTCTCTGTATTCACCTGAGGTTTTTCCCACTGTGTACGACTGGACTCGCTGATCTCAAAGTAGACCCTCTCGATCCGCTTTGCACTTCCCATGATCTCGATACGGCCTAGGTACGGTTGGAAGTAATTGAGGACACTTTCTGCCAACTCCAGAAAAGTCTGCAGCCGGGTGTCATGAGGCATGTGCTCTGACAGGTTGGTCAGCAAAACCGCCACATTGAAGCCAATGTCCTGTGGAATTGCAAATCAATTTTTCATTGGATTTTTCAGTTTTGAATAAAATACACATATAACAGTCGTTTCTGGGTAAATAGGAAGTGCTGTAATTTGCTGAATCTCAACCAGGAGCATTTATACATTTTTACTTGTGCAGCTAAGGGTGCCTTTAGATATAATATCTGACCAAATATACCAGTGTTGGATTAAGAGTGTGCAACTCAGAAAACAAGCAAATGAAGCACAACCAACTTAAAGATGCTAAAAGGCTAAACAAGAGAAAAATTGAAGCAGAAGATACTAAATTTAGCTCACTCATTATAAAAAGACTACTTGGGCAGGGTGCCCAGTTCTGTTAACTGACTGCCTGTTTTTTATAGCTTAAATGTGTTAATATGCTTTTGCTTTGTATGATTTGGCAACGTCTTGAGGCCACAGTTGGTACTTGGAAAGCTTGTTAGCTAGTTCATACAAGTGCGCAGTAGAGGTGAAACTTTTGCCCACGCATGCCTGTAAGTTTCCATTACATATTATAAATTTACCTATTTGATTTGTGATGCATGTGTAATGTGAGTATACTGAGTTACTATTTCAGCTTTATTTGTATAGCTTTTTGTGTGCTAGCAACTATATATTAGCATGTGTTTGCTAACTTTACTGAAGGTGATGTTTATGTTTAGTTTAGGCAACCTTAAGATTTATGTTGTTGCTGGTTGACATTCAAAGTCTCAATTAATACATTACGTATGCGCAGTGAATGAAAAGATAATTATTTGTTTTGTGTTTATTTCGTTTTACAAAAGACAAAGAGAACAAAGAGGAAAATGGATAAAGGATGACATGTCGAGAAAACTCAAAGTAACATGACATTGTAAACTCGATATGCAGACCAAAGCAAAAAAGAATCTGAGTTAAACGCATTCTTTTCTTCTCATTCTGTTCACTGTCTGTCAGACTGGATAATCTAAGTCAAATCCACATCTAGTGAGGACAGAACACTCTCATAAAATAAAGAGAACAAAACAGAAAATTAAATAAAAGTCCAATGTCCTGATTAGTCTTCTCAAAGAATGTAATCATTTTGTGTTTTTTGATCATTTACCTTGGCTGGCTCATGAAAGCGCTCCACAAACTCTTCATAGTCAAGAAGTTCATTCTCATCAGTTTCAGCACAGGAAAGCAGGTACTCCGTCTCTGACTGGGTGTAGTGTTTATGGCTCTCCATGGCCTTGTGGAAGTCCCTCTTGGAGATGACACCTGTGAAGTCAAACACAAATCTATAAACTTGAAAATCTTCTTTGATTTAAATGATGTAATTCCACAATAACTAATAGAAAGATAATGACATGGACTGGCTCCCACCTGCTAATCTTTGAAGTGGTGCTTGAGGTGTTTTCTGTCACCTTGCCACAGGTGTGACAGAAAACACCTCAAGCACCTCAGCATGCAGTCTGCCTTTACAAGTAATACTGAAAGAATGGGTCATTGTAAAGAATTACCTGAATGTGACCATGGTAATGCAATAGGATACTACCATTTTAACTAATCAGCATGTGAAATGTTTTCCCGATTGCATTATTACCACTTGCAGCCGATTGCACAAAGTGGAAGGATTTGGAAACAGCTTCTCAGCCACAAAGTGACAGAGCACATAAAGTTGCAAAGTGGGGATCACTGAGTGCAGAGGTGCATAGTGTAGAGATGCGTAGAATCAATAACTGACTCAATAACTGCATGATTTCTAAATCTCCTCTGAAATAGTCCCCATAGTGTATGTTTTCAGAGCCTTGCCTTTTCCGTCAGGGTCATATTCCTTGAATCCATCTGAGGAGGTCAGGTCCTTCAGTTTGAGGAACATGTCGAAGAACTTAAGGATCATCTCTACGTTGTTGGAGGACTCAACTAACATATCCACCATCTGCTTTCCAATGGTCCCATTCACCACATTACCTGGCAGGACAAAACACTACATTTACAACTTAGGACTACACTAAGACCATCACACATTTGTGGTTTCTTCACTCTGTTCCCTCAGATCACTGAGGTAGAACTAAAAAAGAAAAAAGAAAAGAAAAAAACCCACAGAACCCATCAGCTTGTTTTTTGTGGTAACACATTTTGAATTTTAATAACCTTACATTCATCTCACTAGTCCTTTTACAAGTGTTCTTTAAATGACAGAAACACCGTTACCATTCATCCTACAGAAGAAATTCATTTTCAGAAAGAAGACAAGCTTCACTGAGACGTTCAGTGCATCACAAAAGTACAAAGCATTCACAAGTTACTGTGACAAAATTTAAATTGTAATGCCCTTAATGGCAAGATGTCCTCACTCAACTAGTTTTGTGGAAAGACCATTTTGTAGAAAATCTTGTAGAACTGGACTTTTGCAACACTGTAACACAGCTGACCTCTGACATTGATAATGAATTTCAATACCCAAACCTGAATTTCTATTATTTCATTCATGTTGTCACTCTTGTTTGTTATCTAAGTGTGTGTGTTAAAGCAAGCCTACCCTCTAACATAGACAGCAGCATAACCACCATGTCTTTCTGCAGATCCATCAGTTCCTTCAGTAACTCGATCTGACTGGAGTCCTGAGGCAAAATAAATTAAAATAAAATAAAAGGGAGGAGAACACATTTAAAGAATTCAACAGCCACGTAATCTCATTATGTGCTGTTAAAAAGTAACGATGAGTGTGATGGAATGACGTTGATCAGTCAGTCAGTCTAACAGGAAGTGTTAAGATGTATGTTTCCTGTCTTTGCCCCCAAACTTTGGTACACTCCACCTTTCACTATTAGATGATTCAACTAACCAGGCATATTATCACACTAAACATATTTGTGCTGTCGGACAAATTTGGTCTGTAAAGCTATTTGGGTAAAGTGCAAACTTAGTGAAATGAATAATTATGATACTTCTAAAAATGGTAACATAGATCTCAAACTCCTCCACATATAAATGGGTTCTGCAATGATGATCAACCATTATACTGAAGATGTAGTTATAATTATTTATAAGCAATTTGATAACAGCACATCTAGATGTTCAGATTAGGTATGTAGAGGTAAAGCTAGGGGGCCGGAATGATCACCTGAGATAAGAAAGGAAATAATTGAAAGAGCTAATAGAGCTTTTGTTATGGATCTGTCTACACTAATAAGGAACCAACATACCAGCAAAACTACCAGCCTTCAAGTTCCAGGAAAACATGTTCTAAGACTGAAGGGAGACAAAATTTATTCTGATTTTTAAGAGCTGTTATTTAAAAGAACAGAAGAGCCTACACTTGTGACCCACTAACAGACTTGGTTCAGATATAATGCCTATTACATTTAATGTTGTTGGAGATAGACTGACATCACTGGCCAATAACACCCTGTAGCACAGATATTGACAGTGTTTCAATTTTTTTCATAAACAGAGGTTGATCTTTGTTTGTATAGAATATAACACATGAAAATGATTCCTGGGCTAAACAATCCACAAGTTGCCAACTATGTTATTTCTAGTGTCATTGAACAATATTTCAGAGCCTGAGTCTGCAGATACCCATCACTAAACTTACTTACCTGAGACAGTTTCATCTGCATGTGAGCAAAAACATGTAGAAAGCCAACCACAGCATCCCACAGTCGACTATGGGCTAAACTCTGTTGGTTGCCAGTGCATGGACCCTAGAAAAGCATTAATAAGTGTCAATGTATTTTACAGCTACAACCTCGGAAATGATCCAAATTAAGCTTTTTCACGATATATTGTGACTTTTAAACGAATCATTTTTTTGGACATAATATGAAACTATATTATTTATTTTACAGATCACTGGCTCTCATTACTGCCCCAAAGCTGGGGAGATCATCACAGGTTTATCAATCTGCTTGCTATCCTAATTTTTACTTCTGATTAACCAACAGCTGTCATCACAGTAAAAAACAAAACTATAAATGGTATGACTTACTATGGTATGACTGTGGTGATTTAAAGTGAACGTGAATGACTACGTGTATTTTTAAATTTTTTTAAATGTATTTGTTTAAAAGGGACTGTGAACGTTAAGATGAACATATCAGTGTAAATATGAGTTCGCCAAAAGGCCATTTTCTGAAGTATTTCTGAAATATGAGACAATGATGCAAGGAAAAGGGTCTTTTTTGTTTTTTAAATTAAATAACAGACATGACTTAGTAAGCCACTCATGGATACAGTTTATCACTGTTGTTGGTTTTTGTGAAACTTCCATATCGGACATTGTCCATGTAAAAATGTAAAAAATGTAAAAATAAAAGCATCATCTGCACATAGCCGGGTATTGATGTTATAACAAAAGTTGAGTTAGTAATTAAAATGTAAAGAAAATAAAAGTGATTTAAGTATGGAGCCTAGAGGTACTCCAACTTTACAATCAAGGTAAGGAGATGTGATACCACTGACGGGCCCACAATAAATTCTATTTTTCAAATATGACTTCAGTAAAGGATGGCATTAATTGCTATTTCAGTTTCATGATTCACACAAAAAGCCAAACTGTGTAGGATGCAGAGGTGTATGAATAATTAAAATAATAATAGTTATCTAAATAATTGTAGATACCACGGTTTATATACTAATTGGTGTGTAACTTTGAACATTTGCTTTATCCCCCATTGTAATTTGTAGTAATCACATCTGCTTTTCATCTGATTGATAGACAGTTGCAGTACAACGGTGATCCCCTCTGACTGCTTTATCGTTTTAGTGTTACCGAGTTATGAGTTTTGCAACTAATTAGCTAACAGAAACTGATATGCCTATTAGCATTAAAGCAACCAAGCAACCAACCAAGTGACGGCACATTTTTGTACTGGCGCAAGTTGACACTAAACAGGCTCTTAACACTTGTTATGTATTCTCTTACCTGGATGTACTCAGTGAGGGTATTGAAAACCTGCTTGGCCACATTTATTGCCTTGGAGAAATTCCGCTGGCCCTGCTCATCGATCACATCTTTTCCAGAATAATACCAGTAGAAATCACTGATGGACTCCTGGAGGAGAAAAAAGCGGGAGGATAAGAAGAAACATCAAAGAGCTATTTGGATTTTTATTTGTGGCAAAGTAGTAGCAGTAGTATTAAAAAAGAAATAAAAATATGATATTAAAAGGAAATCACAATATTAATATTAATTAAAACATTACATTTTTAACTAAATAAATTAATAGTTTTACCAATCACACTGAACTCACAAGAGTCAATAACCTTTTTGTTAACATTCAGGTATTTCAATAGCTTTCCTCATCTTTCTGTGACTTTAGCTGTGTAGTTCAGTTTTATGGCAGTGAATGCAGAAAATGTGTTGATGAGATGGATCGTTACTGCATTTTGCCTGTGCAGGCCAGAGTTATGTTCTTTAGGAGAGTGGTCAGTAATCTCTCTTTTATTTTAGTCTAAACTGTATGACAAAGGTTTGGACCAGTAATGAGTAAAAGAAGCTAACCTGAACTCTTAGAAGGTAGTCAACAGTGGAGATAATGATGTTAACGGTTGTGTTGTTCCCCGTTTGAGTCCTCAAGTAGTTCTGAAAGTCTGGAATAAGATACCATAAAAATCTGCATTGAATGTGTTCAACTGAATAAATACAGTACACGTCTAACAGTTCAATGAATAATTCTATTTGATTTTTTTGCCCCATGCTATCACAGGTGGTTCTACTACAGTCCATAATAACCAGTAGTAATTCACAGTGCCATTTTTGGGAGTATTTCAGGTTGTTATACATCAATACAACTGTTATATCCCTAATTTTAATGATATGTATGTATTAAGTCTATAGTAAGTACATAAACTGCAAAAAAAGAGAAGAGCTTAGATAAATTTCAGAGGTTTAGCCCTCAAAACTGTAAATGCATAAAAGTTGCACAAAATAGTTTCCAACCACAGGAACTTTATTTTGAGTGTCTTCATAGTTTTTGTTTTCAGATACAACAATTTTTATATACTGCAGGAAAAACAAAAATAAATATTTTAATGCATATTTTCCCAAAAAAGCACGTGGATCAAAATAAACAATTTCCAACACTGTTGTTTGAGTTTTAAGCATCTCAGAAACTATAGAGAAATGCATAAATTAAAAAATTAATTTTAAAAACACCAGTATATATTTGTGAATGCCCTATAGGAAAAAAAAAAACGAAATTTTCCGCGAAAAAACTACATTGACGTCACTTCTGGTTTTGAGCAGTTGATGGCAGACATGCAATAGTTTGCATTGTGACGCTATGAACAGCTGATCGGATCGGCAAAGCGTGTTTCTGGAATATTATGTTGTTGTTCCTGGAAATGCAATACAAATGCAAAGCCATATGTGGAAGGAAACTGTGACCTAGGACAAGCTAAATGCATAAGATGTAAGTACAACTCCTCCGGTTTCATATGCAAAAGAAATTATGGCTCTAGCTTATGTGGTTGCAGTTCTACCGGACTTTAAAAATAGTTATGCAAAACGTAGCGTGCCTGCTCCAACCGGTCTTCAAGGGTTAATGATCTAGCCATAAACAGTGAAAATACTAGAATACTGGTAAAGTTTCACATAATGAACTTATGCACACCTGAGTTGTGTCCTTCACAGAGCAGCTGCAGGAAGCGGAAAAGGTCACAAGTGAACTCATCATCCTGCATGACCTTCTCACCTGGCCAGAGAAAAGAAACACACACACACGCACACACCCGCACACGCCCATACACGGGTTACACACAAATGTACATATAGACACACATTTTCACAAGCACATACAGAGATATGCACAAATGTACACACGATAACACGGGCATGATCAAGCACATACATAAATGCACACACATATTCATATAAACAGATACACATACGCAGAAAAAAGTCACACCAGAGGAAACAAAAGCAGACAACATGTAGGAAAGGGAGAGACACACAAGAAGATGGACAATGAAGAAGTATTAAAAGAGAAGGTGCTACTATTAAAAAATCCCCAGTGTTTTCTTTCAGCTAGTGAAAAATGAATGGCCATGGAACACACACACGCGCACACACACACACACTTTTGGATGAGCAGTAGGCAGTGACAACAGTTCATGGTGGGCTGGTCCCTACACTGCAGCATTGTTACTGACCTCTAGGGGCTCTCCCCATGTGAGAGAGCTCTTTTCACTTTGCGTCACACCACCCCAGATAAAACCTTGCTTTTAAGTGGGGTGTAACAAGCATGGACTGGGTTTCAGCTGGATTTTCATTGTATGAATATATTTTTTACTGCTTTCTTTTGTAGTAATGAAATGACATAGCTGAGGCCGACTGCTGTCTGAGTTAGAATGCTGCTTTGAACCATGGAATGGAAAAGAAAAAGAAGGAATATGAAACACTTTACAGTAACTTAATGCATACTATCATGACATTACAGGAATACATCCATACAATAAGAAAACACGCTGAACTGGGCTGAGAGACAGCAATTTATACATCTGAAACAGATATATACAGTTACACGTATTTGCCCCCTTCCAATTTCTTGATTTTTTTCATATTTGTTAACCTTTAAAGTTTCAGATCAAACAAATTCTAATATTTGGCAAAGATAACCCAAGTTAATTCCAAATAGTTTTTAAATTATTATTTTATTTATTAAGAGGTTTTTAAATTATTATTTTATTTATTCAGAGGGGTAAAAAGCTATTCAAACCTACCACGTGGGAAAAAGTGGCACAACCTTATAAGTGGTGGACAGCACAAAAATGCACTCATGTAGACAGTAGAGACTGATTGAAACATAACTGATTGAAGTTTGTTCTTTTTTTAGATTGTGGCATAGTCGACTTCACTTTGTCATATAGGTTTTAATTAGGTGATTACTTGACACAGGTCTGACAGTATTTAAATAAACTTAACTTAGCTTTCCCCAAAATTAGATTTTTAATAGTCAATTCATGATTTAACAAGGGCAGGTGTGGACAGCTTGATAAATGAAACATCATTTAAAAACTGTATTGTTAGAAAACCGGACCTCTTTTAAGAGATGTACCTATGGCATCGAATTAAAAATTCTAGGTGACCTCTTTCTCGAGTTATCCTGTTAACAAGAAGGTCAGAAGTTTACCGAGAAACAAACTTGTCTGAGATTTTTAGTAAATGCATTTGTGGTATTGATTTAAAAATCCTACATTCCCTCGTTCTCAAGTTATCACATTCACACAGTTGAGTGTCCATACCACCCGCCCAATAGAGTGATGACTATATTCCATTACCTTTTTACCACTGAGGGGTAAAACCTGTTTGATGATCTGAAACATTAAGTATTACAAATATACAAAAAAACTACAAAATCAGGAAGATGGATAATACTTGTTAATGGCACGACAGATCAGTTGCACCAAAATGTCAGAATGTTTGTTTTATTTATCACACCTAAAGAGTAAAAAAATCATCATTATAAAAAAATAACACGTGCTAGAAAAGAGTAATATTTGAATGGAAATGTTTTTACAAGAATGCCATTTTGGCATAGTGTTTGATGAACAATCATCGAGGAGGGGGGAGGGGGGAGGTTGTGTGTGTTTTGTTTCCTTTTCTTTTAAACACACAAAAACATGATAGTTACTAATAAAATGATAATGGTGTTACATTCCCTTTTTGTAGTTGTTGCTCTGTAGCTCTCATTTTATCTGGTGTTACAAATCCAACTCTTTACAGCAATGTGCTACTGACTCTCCCTAAAAGCTCAAATTGAAGGGATAGATTATCCTTCAGCTCGAGTCAAGACAGTGAAAATTAAGCCTTTGCTCTACAAAAAGGTCTGTCAATTTTTTGTTGGATAAAACAAAATATGGTTCAATTTATTTTATGCTGACTGACAAAGAAAGTGTGCAATACCTGAATTTCCACTGTGCACATGCTGAAGATTTCCCATAATACCAAAGTGCCATGCATGCAATCTGATAAAACGGCCTGTAATATTAATCTTCTCAACGTTATGAGTAAGTTGTTTATGTTACCTCTACTGATACCTCTAGTACTGCTACTGATACCCTTGACTGATACTTTGCTCCAGTCCAGACATTAGGTTTCTAATAAGGATATTCCCAACGTCTAATTTCTTATTCAACTAACTGCGGGGAAAAAAGTTGGTTAACCGAGTAGTCTAAAACTAAGAAACAATCAGATATCAAGTTAAATTTGAGAACTGTTGAATTGAAAATGTCAGAAACTTGTAAAAAAGGCGTTTTAAACCATAAATCAAGTTCTTCAATAAGGAATCATGCCGTTTAACTGTGCTGCACCTTGTATCATACATTGTCAACATTACATGTTATACACGTTTAATATATAATGTTAAATATTACATGAAAACATGTTACTACAAAAGGTGTTCATGTTCACGTATTACTAAAGTATGACAAGTGTTGTGCATTTTGCCCTGAATTATCAATGATGCAGTTTTAAAATTCAAGACAACCACTTCAATAAAAGTTAAAATCTAAATAACAAAACAATAAATCATCCAGCCATTTTCTTCCGCTTCTCCCAAGTTTGGGTTGTGGAAGCAGCAGCCTAAGTAGCCAAGCTCAGAACTCCTTTTCATCGAGCCACTCCCAGGCCAACCAATAAATGTATTCTCTCCAGCATGTCCCGGGTCTACACTGGGGCCTCCTCCCGGTAGGACATGCTTGGACGGAACACCTTACCCAGAAGGCGACGGCCTTAGCGGTCTCCTTTCGATGTGGAAGAGTAGCAGTTCTACTCTGAACCCCTCTCAAATCACTGCACTTTCGCTAAGGCAGATCCCAACTACCTACCAACTACCTGAGGTCTTTTAACATCTGTCGGACAATGCTCAAGATTTTTTTTGAGTCTGCTGTGGCCAGTGCCCACCTCTAGCATGTTGCATCCTAGGCAGCAGGGTTGAGGGTTGCAGATGCCAACAGACTCAAAAATGATCCACAAGGCAAGTAATGTTGTAGGGATGGAGCTGGACTCCCTTAAAGTGGTTGTGGGAGAGGCGGATGTTGTCCAAGATAAGGACAATGCTGGACAAAACCTCCCACCCCATGACGTGCTGGCCAATCACAGGAGCACACACAGGAGAGACTGAGATTAGCCAAATGCACCACTGAACAGCACAGGAAATCATCCCTGCCTCTGGCTACCTCCCTGTACAACTCCTCCATGTGATGCACAGTACACAGCGCAGTAGTTACACCCTTTTGCAGATTCTTTACAGCAGGGGTCTCAAACTCACGGCCTGGGGGCCAGTTGTGGCCCACGTCACCCCTACTTGCGTATTGACGTGAAGAAAAATAATGCAGTTTTGCCCTTGAAACTACTTTTTTTGTTAGGGAGGGTTTGTTTGTTGTTGAGTGCAATGTTAAAAAAAAGTTCTTAAATTCCAAAAAAATATTTAACATGAAGGCAACATGAGCAGAGAGTACAAACATGTTGAGGAATTGGCTGTGTTGGCTGAGTTATTTGTGAAGAAAACAATTTTCACTAGCATTCAAAAACTAATGTGTACACTTGTGTCTGCATTTTTATTTTGTTAAATATGAACAAAATTATAGCAGAAGTGCTGTTGGTGGTCTCAAGGCAACGCCCTCAGTTTCTGGTCTCCTGGAGGAGTCAGCCTTACTTGTGTCCCAGTGTTTCTTTCAGGTCACATTGGCAGCAATTAAGTTCGTAGATGGAATGATTATTAAAATACCTCAACCATAAGACTTAGGGCAAGATTTAAAAATGGTCTTCCTGAGTCTCAGTCCTCAAGACAACCAACATTTCTAACATAGGTATTTTGTCAGGGTCGGACGGTCCCCCAACCGGTCGACCTGCCTATGTTTGTGTGTGTGCGTGTTTTCCTCTCTTTGCTCTTTTTCTCCGGCTCCGTGGCAATTGTTTACGGAAGTCACATGGCAACGGGTGACCTCCGACCCGGAACGAAGATTCACTACCACGCACAGTTTGAGCACAGGAAGGAGGACACGACTGATCAGCCTTCTGCACATTGAACTGTTAAACCTTTTCACTGTAAATAAATCACACTGCTTTGCATTCAGAGCTTCGCGCCTGGGTCCTCTCTTTCTCCAACCGTGACAGACTGCTCCAGCCTGCCATGGACCCAGGGGACTCTATCCCCGTCCAGCGAGAACTCTCTGTTGAGGGTGAGGTTTTGGAACGCCACAAAAAAATTTTGTGAAAGAACAGACGGCGATGTGACAGGTACTATCTGACCTTCAAAGTTTGTTACTCACTGCTCCTGGTACTGCTGCTAAAGCTCCACTATCTACTCTGTCAGTTAGTATGGCCACTGCCTGCTCACTACCTCCTTCGCCACCACCGCCTAGGCGAGAAAACACGCTGCCTGTTCCAAAAACGTTTGACGGAGATCTGGCTAAGAGTAGAGGATTTTTGATGCAATGTTTACTAATTTTCAGGCAGCAAACACATGCTTATGGCTCAGATGGCTCGAGGTTACTCTTATGGTGGAATTAATGACTGGTCGGGCACTGCAGTGGGCAAAGCAGTATTGACTGTTCAACCTAACATCTCTTACCAAGAGTTTTTTGAGCAAGTTCCGCTGTATGATAAAGTTTCTAATCCAGATAGTGCAGGGACGTAAAAGTGTGGCAGATTTCTCAATAGATTTCTGGATCCTGGCCGAAGATACTAGATGGGTGGAGAATGCGCTCCGGGGAGCCTTCCTGAACTGTCTAAATGAGGACATTAAATGTGAGTTGGCAACTTAAGAGCTACCCCAAACTCTAAATGCCTTCAATATGTGGATTCAGCTAGATGACCATATAAGAGAATACAGGAGACGGGCAGTAGAAGGGCAACGGCCGGCAGGGGGCGCTAGCACCCCAATTGGAATACCTTCAGCTGAATGGAGAGAAGAAGATGAGGAACCAGCAGAGGAGGAGCAGCCAATGCAGCTGGGATGAGCCCGGTTTAGTTCCACTAACCGGAGAAGAAGACCGCGCATGGGTAAGTGCTTTGTTTGTGGGAAAAGGGGACACTTTGATGATGCGTGCCCGAAGCGATTAAAAGAGTCCACCTGTCAGTAGCGGTGGGAATACTGATGGGTGCCACTGCTAACACTACTCCCCACCTCAGTTGTCCGGCCAAGGTGATTTTTCGGTCCCTCACTCACCCGTGTAGTGCGCTAAATGATTCTGAGGCTGAGCAGAGCTTTCTGGATGAATCGCTAGCTCGCAAACTAGGCCTACCCATTGTTTCTCTCTCTGAAGCTCTCAAAGTTTCCTCACTTGATGGCAGCCCGCTAACCACTGTTACGCATCGCACTCAGAAAATCATGCTTACTCTTTCTGGCAATCACTCGGAACAGATTAGCATGTTCTTCTTTAAATCCTCTGATACACTTTTGGTGCTAGGCTATCCTTAGCTACAGCAACACAACCCGCAAATCGACTGGGCGAGGGGGCGCATTACCGGGCGGAGCATTCGTTATCATAAACTGTGTTTGCGCTCCGCCACTCCGAGTGCGGCTGTCACCAGCACCTCGGAGCCTGTTGCCCCTCCTGATTTGTCAGGGGTTTCGCCAGAGTATCATGATTTGGCCCAGGTATTCAGCAAAGAGAAAGTCTCCTCTCTACTGCCTCACCAGCTGTACAACTGTGGGATTGATTTGATCCCTGGCGCCCCCTTACCCACCAGTCAGCTCTATAATATTTCCAAGCCCCAGCGAGAATCTATGGAATGTTACATCACTGATTCATTGGCGGCCGGTATGATTCAACCCTCCACGTCGCCTTTGGGTGCGGGTTTTTTCTTTGTTGAGAAGAAGGATAAGACACTTCAGCCTTGCATAGATTTCCGGGGACTGAATAAGATCACTGTAAAGAACAAATATCCCTTATCTCTGCTTGTGTCTACCTTTGAGCTCCTCCAGGGCGCCACGATCTTTTCCAAGTTGGATCTTGGTAATGCGTACCACCTCGTCTGAATCCGCGAAGGTGGTGAATGGAAGACAGCGCGTAACACCCATCTTGGCCATTTTGAATACCTGGTGATGCCATTTGGTCTCACTAATGCCCCTGCCATCTTCCAGGCCTTGATTAATGATGTATTGTGGGACTTTATTAACCACTGTGCTTTTGTCTACCTAGATGACATCCTCACTTTCTCCTGGAACCAGGCAGAACATTTGAAGCATGTGAGGCTCATGCTACAGTGCCTGTTGGAGACTCACCAGTTTTTCAAGGCAGAGAAATGTGAGTTTCATGTACCGACAGTGTCATTCCTTGGGTTAATTGTCGAGCAGGGGCGGCTACGCGCAGATTCTGCAAAGGTGAAGGCAGTGGTGGAGTGGCCAGAACCCAAGACCCGCAAGGAGCTGCAGAAGTTCCTTGGGTTCACTAACTTTTACAGGCACTTTTATCGCAATTTCAGTAAGGTCACCTTGCTACCGACTAACCTCACCTCTCCCAAGTTACAGTTTCTGTAGTCTTCAGGCGCCCAACAGGCATTCAACCAGCTCAAGCACCTGTTTTCGTCGGTACCAGTATTGGTACAGGCTGACCTCGACTGTCCTTTCTTCATGGAGGTGGATGCCTCGGATTTGGTTGTGGGGACTGTCCTCTCGCAGCAGGTTGAAGGTAAAATTCCTGTGTTGATCCGGAATAAGGGGCTTCAGTGGGCCCACACCGCACATTTTGCCTGCCATCCGGGTAAGAACTGCACAATGAATTTCCTTCGACGGTTGTTTTGGTGGCCCACTCTGTTGCAGGATGTTGGGGAGTATGTTGCGGCCCGCCCTGTGTGTGCTCCGAACAAGTCGCCAAATTCACCACCCGCTGGCCTCCTACACCCGTTGCCCGTACCCAAGCATCCCTGGTCGCACACTGCACTCGACTTTGTCACGGGATTGCCTCCATCCTCAGGTAACACTGTTGTACTTACAATCGTTGGCCGGTTTTCCAAGGCTGTCCACTTTGTGGCTCTACCGAAGCTTCCATCTGCCCTGGAGACTGCTACTCACCCAGCACGTGTTCCGGCTCCACGGCATCCCTCTGGACATAGTCTCTGACCAGGGTCCCCAGTTAACATCACAGGTGTGGAAGGAGTTCTGTGCTGACCCAGGTAAGCCTGTCATCAGGATTCCATCCTCAAACCAACGGTCAGACGGAACGAGCTAATCAGGAGCTGGAAGTGATGCTGCGTTGTGTCGTCTCGTCCAACCAGTCGACTTGGAGTGAGCAGCTTGCGTTGGTGGAGTATGCTCACAACTCCAGCACTTCGACAGCCACCGGAGTGTCCCCGTTTGAGGTGTCCTTGGGCTATCAGCCCCCGCTCCACATGCGGCATTGTCGGAGGGCGTGGAAGGCCACCGGAGCAGCCCTCCTGAGGAGGGTGGAACAGAATAAGAGACTGGATGATCGTCGCCACATCCCGACACCAGACTATCAGGTGGGCTAACAGGTATGGCTCTCAACCAAGCACTTTCCACTATGAACTGAATTGAAGAAACTTGCTCCCTGGTTTATTGGGCCGTTTGCTGTTCAGGCAATGTTGAACCCAGAGACGGTCCAGCTGGCCCACACAGCCTAAGAACTCATAATGTTTTTCATGTCTCCCAGGTGAGACCTGTCTGGACCAGCCCACTGTGCCTGCCTCCTGGGCCCCCGCCACCCGCCACCCGCCTGGATTATCGATGGCGCTCCGACATTCTCCATTACTCGCATTAGTAATGGAGACGCCGCGGTAGGGGCTTTCAGTTTTTGGTAGACTGGGAGGGGTATGGTCCGGAAGAGCATTTCTGAGGAAGATAGCTGCTACAATCTATGTTTTTGTCTCACTGTATAATGTTGTGCAGCCTGCTTGAGGCTTTCTGTGAAACATGCTGCCAATTCACACAGAGGTCCACAGCGCTGTGTAAACTTGTAATTTCAACTGCCAAAACAAATGAAATCTTTTTTGAACAACAGATCTTTCTTCTGAGATTCCTTCCAAAACATTCTGACCACGACACCTTCCCACATTGATCTCAATTACTATACTGTTTCTGAGAACTGCATAAAAGTAAAACTTACACTGTGTAATGGCGTACTGCTTACTCCCTCACACACATATTGGCACTGCTCTTGGAAGAATGCTGTTAGAAATTAAAATGAACTGGTGGTGCCTTTGTATGTAAATTATCAAACTGTTAGTACATCACAGACAGCATCAACACAAATATATAAATAACAGCCAACAGTTTCCTAACTCTTTATCTTTTCATGTCCTTACAATGCGACTTAAACAATTAAAATACCCTTCATAGTGTAAAGGCAATAACATAGGTATGTTAAAGGCTTGCTTAAAACTGACTAAAGATAAAAATGAAAGCACTTCTAGTCTATTAAAAATGCTACAATTTAAAGTCATACATACAACAAATACAACCAAACCATGAGCTTAAAACACAATACTGGGGAGTAATTAAGTTAAAATATAAATCTAAAGAAATCAGTTATAAGATCAAGGTTAACCAAATTTTGTTAACATACAATGAACAAATACAGTGACTACAGAACACATCTCAGCCAGTAAATGGAGAGAAAAAGAGGGTAGTAAGAAAAGATGATTCATATTTCACAAAACTGGCAGAGCAACATGGCCAAAATCAGCCACTTTCATGTCTCAAGTGCAACATTCAAAAGGAAACAGAAAAGAAAAGGAGACTGAAGAGGGCGAAATGTAAAAAAAAGATTAGAAATGAGAAGGGCTGTAACTAATGAGTTCAGTTTATACATACATACACACACACACATATATACATACATAGTGCAGAAAGATTAAAGGAACACTTTTTAATTCAAGCATATCATCAAGGCAGTTAACCTACGGGTATACTGATGTTGTGAGTTAGGTAACAGAGAGGGTTTGGTGTTATCTTATAGAGCTGACCCCACAGAGGTAGACAGGTGGTACAACTCCTTCAGAATGCACATTATTAAGTGCCAATGCCAGAACATTTGCTGTCTCCTAGCATAGTCGAGAGCATGGAAGCGATTACAGAAGACAGGAAGCTACTCTAGAAGGACTGCACTGTAAAAGGACCATAACCCATCAGCAGGACTGGTATCTATTTCTTTGTACAAGGAGGAACAAGTTGAGCACTGCCAAACCTAAAAAAATGTCACTAGTGTAAACTTATCTGTCAAACAATAATATGTTACACTGCCAGTAAAATCATTCAGCATTTGTGCTTCTCACAAATTAGATTAAGTTCAACTTGAGCACATGTGACAGACGTGAAAGGGTCTAGAGACACAGTGGAGAACGTTATGCTGCCTGTAACATCGTTCAGCATGACTGGTTTGTTGACTGGTCAGCGATAGTCTGAGAAAGCATATTCATGGACAAACACACAGACCTTCAATGGGATAGGCAATGGCACCCTGACTGCCAACAGTCAGGCCCTGTCAGACACGATGGTCATTCAGTGGGTTTCAGTCCATCCAACATTGTTAGATTACACCCCTAACTGCCCAGTTCAATTTAATTCAATTGAATTTTATTTATATAGTGCCAAATCACAACAACAGTCGCCTCAAGGCGCTTTATATTGTACAGTAGCTCCTACAATACAGTAGACCCAGGAGCCCATTGATGGCCTGGTCTCGATCTGGGAGGAAATCCCCAGGACAATATATCTCATCTCATTAGGAACATACCCTAATGTTGTTAGGCATACATACCGGCATAAAAACTACCAAGTATATCATTTTGAGTTGTTGCATGGAAATCTCTGCAAAATGGACTAACCTGCCACATTCTTTCTTATCTTGATTTAATTGGTTTCATTTCCAAGAGAGACCCTTACATTGCTAACAGGTTATCCAGTCCATATTAGAATAGATATCTAGCACGATTGTTTTATCCATTGGAAACTAAAGTGTTTTCAAAGTGTTCCTCTAACTTTAAGCAGTGCACATATATACATATATATTTATATAATGTGTCAATGTTTCTGTGTGTACCGTCATGTAGAAGAAAGTACACCCCCTTTCAATTTGATGACTTTATATAAATAGGTCATAAAAAAAAACCTTACCGGGTCTTAAAAAGACTGAAATCCATCTTAAGATAAACAACAACACAACGTACTGTTTCATTATTTACATTGTGTTTCTGCATTGTTGTTTTGGCTGTTGGAGGAGAGGGTTGTTTCTCTGTTCCTTCAGGTCAGGGAATGGTTTCTGTCAGTTGGCGTGTAAGCACAAACAACAGTTCGGAGTACACCGCCTTCTTGGAGTCACTGGGTGGGGTGCTCCATTTTGTGACTCAGGTGTCCTACTGGGAAACTTCAGTGCTCAGGTCCAATGGTCCATGATTGATTTTTTTAATTGTATAATCAGATCTGTGACTGTATGTTCTGGAAAATCAGGTGAAGAGACGAGCTGAGCTGTCAACTGATTATCACCTGGTGGTGGGTTTAATCAGGTAGTGGTGGAGGATGCTGGACAGAATTGTGAGGGTGTGCTGAAAACACCTGGCAGAAGGTCTGGTTCATGAGATCTTTGACTCTCACCTCCAAACTTTCGAGGGACAAAGGAGTGCTGTTGGAGGTTGTTGGAAGGTGCTCAACAACCTCCATTGTTGGTCATGTTAAAGGAGCAAGGTGGTTGATACCTGTCATGATGGTGATCCCCAAACCAGATGGTGGGTGCTGGAGGTTAAGGGAGCGATCAAGCTGAAAAAGTCCTATTTGACTTGATTAGCCTATGGGACTTAGGGAGTACCTGACAGTTACCAGCAGAGCCACATACCTTTCAGCTGCTTTTGTGTTTGGGTGATAGATGAAGCAAAATCCTTGGTGTGGGAGGAGTTCAGTGAGGCCATGGAAAAAGACTGCTTCAATGGTTAGGAATCCTGAGTTCCTAAAGGCTCTGAGTTATCCTGGTTGACGCATTGCATGGAAATCTCCGGCCATCTCTCTGGGGGCTTTACGGTGACCTAGAGCATGTACTTCAACCACAAGGGAATCACCCTCCTCAGCCTCTCTGGGTAGGTCTATAGTAGTGTAGTGGAAAGTTCAATTAGGCAAACCTCGGATACAGGAGGAACAGTGCTGTTTTCATACTAGTTGTGGAAACCTGGACCAGCTGTTTATCCTCCCAAAGATATTTCAGAGTGTGTGGGAGTCTGCCCAGCCAGTCTACATTTCTTTTGTGAACTTACTGGTCAACCCACATCCCTACCCTCACGTATTATCATGAGCTATGGGTAGTGACCGAAAGATTGAGATCGCAGATATACAGTGGTGTGAAAAACTGTTTGCTCCCTTCCTGAGCTCCTATTTTTATGTTTGTCACATTAAGATGTTTTAGGTCATCAAACAAATTAACTATTAAACCAAACTAATGCAGGTAAAAACAAAATGCAGTTTCTAAAAGAAGATGTTTATGTTTAAGGGGGCAAAAAATCCAAACCTACATGGCCCTGTATGAAAACGTGATTGCCCCCCTAAACCTAATAACTGGTTGGGCATCCTTTGCAGACTCAAGAGTTTGCAGGCACTGGCAATGAGTCGTTTGCAATGCTGTGGAGGAATTTTGGCCCCACTTCTATTTACAAAATTGTTGTAATTCAGCCACACTGGAGGGTTTTGGAGCATGAAACACCTTTTTAAGGTCATGCCACAGCATCTCAATGGAATTCAGGTCAGGAGTTTTATAAGGCCACTTTAAGTAATTAAGTATTAAGAGGTGGACTTGCTGGTGTATTGTGGATCATTGTCATGCTGCAGAACCCAAGTGCGCTTCAGCTTCAGGTCACAAAAAGGTGGTCGGACATTATCCTTCAGGATGTTTGGTAGTAAGCAGAATTGATGGTTCAATTTACACGGCAGGTTCTCCAAGTCCTGAGGCAGTAAAACAGCCCTGGAACATCACACTACCACCATATTTTACCCGTTGGTATGATTTTCCTTTTCTGCAATGCTGTGTTACTTTTACACCGGATGTAACGGGACACTCACCTTCTAAAAAGTTCAACTTTTGTCTTATCAGTCAGTCCACAGAGTATTTTCCAAACAGTCTTGGGGATCATCAAGATGTTGTCTGGCAAAACTGAGACAAGCCTTCAGGTTCCTTTTACCTGCAGGGTTTTTTGTCTTGAATTCTACCATGAAGGCCACACAAACTGAGGCAAGTGAGCCCTGTAGTTGTTTGGATGTTGTTTTGGCGTCTTTTGTGACCTCTTAGATAAGTCGTTCATTTTGGTTGGCTGGCCACTCCTGACAAGGTTCACCACTGTTCCTTGTTTTCACCATCTGTGGATAATGGCTCTCACTGTGTGTGTTCATCTATTCCTAAGTTTCCTTGGATGGTGGCATGATATCTGGCTTTTGAGGATCTTTTGGTGTACTCCACTTTGTCATGGAGGTCTTATTCATGTGATTTCTTGATTGCAGGTGTGACAGTAATAAGGCCTGGTTTTGGCTAGAGAAATCAAACTCAGTTTTTCAAAGATGTGATACATCACAGTTAATTTATGTTATAACTAAGATCATCTCTACACTGGATTAGCAGCCAAGTGCTTTTCCTGCAAAGAGGAAACATCAGTGGAAACAGCAGTGAAAAAGATTATTCACAAGTGGGAAATGTTCAAAATAGTTGCCAATTTTTGCCAAGGAGTCGATGTCCATATAGTACAAAAAAATTCAGTTATAATAAATTGATAAATCACCGATTTGTGAATACACACTGTTGTGAATGAGGCCAAATGTTTTTTAGACATGCAAGACCAAACTGGAGATGTCAGTCCATAATGCACATCTGGTGAAACCAAACAACATATCGCCACAAACGCTTTTTTATACCAACTGATCTGGGCACTTTGCAATCAATCATGAACTTCTCTGTATACCACTATTCTAGATTCTGTTTGACTGCTAAAACCTGGCCCAAACAGGGCCAATGCAATGGGATAATGAGTAAAGTACAACTCTACAAGAAGAAAGGCTAAAAAACAAAACTATAAAGGTTTTGCAATGGCCCAGTCAAAGTGCAGAATTCAATCGGATTGAAATGCTGTGGCAGGACCTTTCTGTTTTTTTGTTGTCAGTTATTGCAATAATCCCACACTGCTTCTACATTTTTTCTTATAGTTTGTTAAATACATGACATCATTAAATTTGTCATGTGTTGTTCATCTGATGTTGTACTAAAAAAATTTTAGAACCCGATAAGGACAATTATGACCTGATATGTAAAGCCTTAGAATTCAAAGGGGTCATACTTTCTTTTTAACAATTGTATATATGTAACCTAGTTAAAATATTATATCAGAACTGTGAGGTGAAAAAAACATATAAGAGACTTGAAAGCTTTGTTGACCATGTGACTAAAATGGAATTAACCCTACCCCTAATTGCTGGGTGACCTGGTGGATGTTAAGAGGTTAAAACCAAAACTGGAAAGCTGCAGACCAAAACAAGGAGCTGAACGATGCTTTAACACACGTTGAGCTGAAAGCAGCGGCGTTGGTTGTCTTAAATTACTGATAACAGTCTATAGGTATATGATGACCCGTGATACCTTTCCCTGGACAAACAATATTTTATTCTGAAATCTCAATGTGTGCGACTTTAGTAGAGGTCTAGTCTACAATTTTATTTGGTATCTGGTTAAAAATATTCAATCTATTCATTGCAGCCCAGAATGCCAAAAACAGACAGAAATTGTGGCTGAGAACACAGAGGGGAATTGTACAATTCACAACAATTAACAACCAGCACAATACAATCTCCAGTACTGAGACACAACAGTCAGCTGACATAAGTTTAACTGTAAGATTCGGGGGTGTGGGTGGCAGATGGATGTGTGTTGTGTTGGGGGGAGTACTAGTCATTTTCTAATTTTCACAATGTGCCAGACACTGTACAAATCATGAGGGGGAGCCAGAGATCTGTGGTTTCAGACAGCAGGTTGTGGCAGGAAGACTGTGATTCCACCACTTCTCCCTAGTATTGATTTTTTCTTAATTTATTTATTTTTTCATTCTAAAACTCTTCATCAAAGTATCACAATGAGTTTGCTTACTGTTAAAAAGAATGACAAGATACATTTTAACTTAAAATTACCAGGGGAGTAATATTTATATGTATTCAATACAGATCGTCTACAAAGATCAATTACAGACCCAGAGGTGTTATTAAAAGCACCAAGAAGACTTTGGTAGTAACTGGCCACCTCCACAATTGTTGAAGCAAAAAGAAGTTGCTTCAAGCACTGAGCAAGTCGAGATCATTCTTTAGAGGTCCACACTCAGGACCTGGACAGAACTGACACAACATGTGTGTGTGTGTGTGTGTGTGTGTGAGGGAGAGAGAGAGGGAGGGAGAGAGAGAGCAAGAGAGGCCAACCAACACACAAGAAAATGGCAGAAGGCATAATTACCACGCTCATGAGTGATGACTGAGGGAGGAAAGAAAGTGCAGTAAACCAAAATAAGAACAGGAAAACAGGGGGAAGAAAGAAACAGAGAAAGAAAGTAAGAAAGAAAGTAAGAAACAAAGGAAAAGATTACATATAGGGAAAAGAGCTGTCTTTTTCGTCAATGTGGAATAAAAAAAATATAGTAGAAAACCTAAAATATATAAAAATATACCACCAAAACCTTTTTTATTTGTTTTTGTCAACAATGATATGCATTTACAGTACTATGTAAGTCTTGAGCAACCCTTGTTTTGGTAGGAAAATTTAAAATAACTGTAGCAATTGATTAAAACGTTTGTACAGCGTTAAAGTGATAAAAGTAAATATTTGATCTTTAGTCTTCAACATAGCCTGACATCTAGCTTTCTTATAAGTTCTTAAAGTAGTTTTGAGTGATAACACTATACAAGGTGAAACACTGTATAATGCAGATTCTTTCTTCACTGCCAGTAACACTAATATATATTTTTATATTTAGATAATTTTTTTATGTGTTGCCTAATACACTACTAATCAAACTAATACTGAATATTTTTCATGGAGTCGGAAAGAGTGGTGACATATAAGTCAAGAGATGTACAAGACAAATCATCAGCACGCTTGTACATTAGAAAATCATGCTTGGTAACGCATGCAAACCAGCAACACTGGATTACCTCCTCATTTACACACAGGAAAAAAGACGAAAACCTTTTCATCAATTACAACAAGCAATGTGAAAAATAGATGGTCTCGTTCTACGATCTGAATGTTTCTACACAGTGTTGACTGATGAAACTGATCATCATTACATTAATTAAATATTTTAACTAGACCTAGATAAGTTAAGTATTTTAATGTTAACAGTCTCTATGCTTTCAATAATATAAAGTTAAAGTCGTCAATCTTCATCTGGGAAAAAGAAGCATTTGACAAATATTCATTTTTGTTTCTGTATTTTTTCAAAGTTAACCCAAAAGGTATAAAGAAAGGGAATCTTACCTGATCCCTCCTCTGTCACCATCCCCAGTCCCTCTGCTTTATTTTGCCTCTCAAATGCATTTAGATCCAGAACACTAAAACAAATACAAATATAGAGTGAATCACTACAACCATCATGGTTTTTCCTTGCCCTTGTTTTATGAGTGTTTTCCTTTTCTGTGGATTTATCCCATACGCAGCTGACTTCCTGATTTATGTTGAAGATTACTTTCGCATGTGGTTTTCAATGTTTTCACTTCATCATTGTCTTGGGTGTCTTATTATTTTTCTCCTTTATGTGTGAATGGTCGGTACATTCACTCAATCAGGTTGACATACAATCTTTCTACACTGACATCTGGTTTATTTGAGTCATTTAGTGTGTGCCTTTATAGTAATTCTATTTTACTACCTGCTACTAGGCATACTGTCAGCAGATAGGACAAAAAAAAACTTTTGTAGCCAAAATCAAAACAACCTCAACAAAGCAGCAATTTTTACAAAGCTTCTTTGTTAGCTAAAATGCTTTTTTGCTTAAAGACCTCAGACAAGAAAGCCTCATTTCTGTTGTTCAATACTGAAGAAATGTATACTTTTTAAAATTATGCAAAAACCATATTTTTTTGTGTTTTATCCTGTTACTTTGACACAAAGACATCTGCTGTGATGCTCAAACCTCTGATGAAGTCTCACATGTATCAGTGCTGATAAATGATCAGAGTTATAATATTTCTGAGGCAAAATTCAATAGAATCGAATCCAGAATCAAATGGATTATAGAAATCAGTGATGACACCCAGCCAGAAATCCAGGAAACACATTATATGCTGCGATAAATGGCCAAGTGTCCCTTCTCCTCACTGCCTCTCAGCAGCACGCAGCAGCAAACAGGTCGTCAGAGGAGACGAGATATAAATAAAGAACGCTCCAAATAAAGAACTTTGTGTTGACAAGTTAATCGTTTATAAATCAATATTGTCTGTATGGACAGCAAGTTTCCCCCAAAAAAAGTTCACGTGTAAAACTGCGGTGTTAAGCGATGCGGTTGAAAAATCTGGGTGCGCCGAACTTTTTTAGATTAGGCGCTCCAGTGCAACCGTGGCAAAAAGTTAGTCTAGAGCCCTGTACATACTGTTGCCTGAATTTTAAACTATTCAATGCAAAATACACTTCTTTGGAATGTTGACCCTGTGCTAACTTGCACATGACAAATAAAACTGAAACTGAAATTGTGTTTAAATTCATTGGATCAATGGTGATGATATTTTCAGAGAAACAATAATAATTTAAACCCTGCTAAAAGAGTTTTTACACAGTTTGCCATTTCATTGAAAAACTGAGCACACAAAGTTGCCAGGTGGATTAGATTAAATTCCTTATGACAACAAGTACAACCAAATTTGTAGGAATCCTAAAGGTGCTGGCAAATGTAACAGTACATAATTATATAAAATATAATACAGTACAACAGAACACAATAAATAGAATACAATATGAATTATTGCACTAGTATAGTGGAGCATGTACTTTGTAATGCAACGGTAACTACTGTTTTGCTTTGTTTTGTTTGTCAGTCAGTCAAGATAAGTGTTTGGCAGAGTTCAGTTCTAGTTTGGCTCTGGAACAGAAGCAGTTCATGAATCTGTTTGTTCATGATTACAAGGCCCTGAATGGTCTGCCAAAGTGGAGGTTCTTTCTGATTTTCTAAGAATGAATTGGTTTTGAGAACCTGAATCAAGCTTTTGATTTGAAGAAAATGTAACAAATATGTTGCATTTAGTCTGTATTATGTGTTAACCCCGTCACATTTTTCCTATAGCTTGACATACTGCTTCCAGTAGAAACCCAGGTTGGCTTAATGAGTTGGTAACTACTTTCACGTGAAAAGGAAAGGGAAGCGTTATCCCGCATTTGTTGAGTTATATCGGTTGTACGAGTCTCTGTTAACAAGCAAGCTGAGAGCATGTAGACTGTTGTTATCTAATGATTGTTTTTGATAATAAATACATTCCTCAGAGACATTCCTGGTTGGATCTTTTTTTAAAACAACACAGCAAAGAGTTAGACACTCTGCATCATGAAAAGAAATACCTGCATGACTGCATGAGACCAGCCAAACTCTGAAAGAAGCCCACGTCCTTCTTGTCCTTCAGATAATCTAACATTTTCTGTTAAAGATGACACAGTGAAAGCACAATAAGATACTGGAGTTTAATCAGATTTTAGAAGAAAAAAAAACAGTCTAAATCTGTCATTAAAATAAAAACACTGGCGGTGGCCAGTTGTACCCCTCAGCCTCCTAGTAGATACACCTACAGTATGCATTTAAAAATCCTACACCCCTTGTTATCAAGTTTCCACATTCGCAAAGATTTCCAAAAAACTGATCTCTGACCTCTAACTTCAAGGTCAAGGACACTGAGATTCCAACTTTGGTAGATCCATGTGGAAGGGTGTGGTCTGTGGCTCAGTTGTAGGGAGGGATGGTGCAGTCGGTTAAGAGGGCAGTCCCACCAAAGGACGGTGGCCAACAGAGTTGAAGTAGCCTTCTGGTGGTAGCAAGAAGCTACTTTCCTGATGTTCATTAAGTGATCCTGGACCTGCTTCACCACTCTGCTGCTTCACCACTGCTGTCGGTCCTGGATGAGGCTGAGGAAACAGCCATTTGCTTATGCCAGGTGGCTCCATAAGGCGGTGGCTTGGTCTCTACAGGCTGGCCCAATAAAGGGGTAAGCTCTGCTACTTAATGTGCTAACATTGAAGAGTTCATGAAGGGGCATGGAGTGAAAAAAAGTGGAATGGGTCCATTTTCATGTGATGCTGACTGAGGATCACCTGGCGCTGCAGGAGCTTTTAGGGCAACCAGAGGTGGCAGCAAGGAGTCGGCTTGTGCCGGCCTGGAGGAGGAGGCCCCATAAGGCTCTATTGTAGCCAGCAGCTGCAGCTCGCTGGCTGCCAACATTTAATCATGCCAACAATCGTCCCCAGCCTATATAACCTCAGGAAGGTGATTGCAGACTGGGCCCAGGTGCCAAACAAGGGTAATGAACAGCAGAGTGAAAGAGAGACAGCGGGGTGGGAGGAGCAAGAGAGAAGGAGGTGGAGAGAGAACACGGCACACCCACACTAGGGCCGTAACAGCCTCTGTCAATATGTCGAAGGCTCTGAGTCTCCTGGACTTTTTCTTCCCTTGTGTTCTGCAGATGGACACCTTGGCCTGGGGGATGTTTCATCATCCCAGCAAGCAAGAGAGGTCGACTGACCCGTTGTCTACATCAGTTGGGAACTCTCAGAACAAGAAACCAGGTCAAGCATGGTTTAAAAAAAACAACAACAAAAAAACAAACAATGCCTGGTGACCTGGTAGGTGGTTGGCTCTCCTTGATTTTACCTCCTGGGATGCAAGCATTGCATATAAATAAAACCTAACATGAAAATAGATAATATAACTATAGTCCAGAAAATCAATTTAAATAAAAAAAATAACAGTGAAGTAGCTAAGCAGTACCTGCTGTACGGTTGAGTTCCCACCATTGAGAATAGCTATGCCCAGTTTCAGAGTAGATGCCACCATGGGACCCATCTCACCTGGAGGAGAAGAACATCCACTTAAAAGGACTATCACTAGCATTTGTTAGCTTTTTAAATTTTTTAAATAAACAAACAAACACAAACAAAAATTATATTTACTTTACTCAATATTTTTTGCAAAGCATATTTTTAAACCAGAATGTTAGTGACATATGAACACATCCAGATTACTATGGGTTACAGTTCACATATTATTATAATGTGAGAAGTATAAAAAAGATCAACTGAGAAATCAATGATGCTCACAAACATTCATATCCAAAACGAATGAATTTTAACAGTAGTAAGTAGGCAGAGGGATTGGACCCTATGACAGATGGTTCTATCACAAGGCCCATAATGTATTTGCCACTGCTGAGTTACAGTAGAGAGTACGAGGTGAGAGGCAAGACTTACCTTTGCTAGCACTGATGGTTTGGAGCACCATCTCAGCAGCGCCACGGTCATGCAGACGAGCCTGCTGATACAACAGCTTCTGCTTCTCCATCTCTTTTTCCTTTGTTGGAAAGTGGACACATTTCATTGCAGACCATCTAAAAATAAAACTGCTAAAAACTCAAGGAGACTAACACAGAATTTAAGAGCGACTGATCGCCTACTTCAAAGCTCTTCACTTCTCCATCATCATCCTCTTCATCATGGCAACTCTGAAGGAAGGGAGAAAGGTGAAAAAAGCATAAAAAGCATAGACTGTTTACTTAGAGTAGATATAGCCACCATGACATCAGCGACTGGGAGTTTCAAAGCACTGAGGCATCAAACTGAGTGTTTTCGCTGTCACCATCTTTGTTTTTTAAATCCAGATATTATAAATGATGGGGAGGACCAGTATCTGCTGGTGCAAAGATGATCAGGGTGAAAATTGTCAGAGCCCTACAAAATGACCAACAGCAGGCCACTGACATGAATGGCTCTGATGAACACTTAACAAACAATTCTTGTCAGCCCTCTGCCCACTGCCTAGCACTGTAGACCCTGTCTGGTATTTGCCATTGAACACCAGAATGGTCCACCACTGGTGCACTATGCTTTTCACAGAAGATAGCAGGTTCACCCTGAGCACACGTGAAAAGGTCTAGAGAAGCTGTGGAAAACATTATGTGGCACCCTTTCATTTCTAAAACATTACTCAGTTCATTATCAATACAAATATATATTTTAATAGAGATGATGTCGGTATACCATGATATTTTTGCATGCGTTTCTTTTTTTCTGAGGAGTACATAAGCTGCAATACAAATTGAAAAAGACAAAATACAGTAATAAATGTTAAGTAAAGTGAGTTTCAATTCAAAAGTGTCTAGCTTTGGTACTCAGGTACCTTAGCCATGATGTCTGCGTAGGCCATGTAGAGATTATCCTCATCCAGTTTACTGCAAACAAAAAAAATACATTCACAAAAGTTAGTACAATTATTGCTGTTTTAAGGAAAATTATGTTGGTGCACCATTGACTGAAATGGTTCAATGGTCATTTAATGGTTTTTCATTATTTTCATGAATATTTACATTGCAGATTCTTACTGAAGGCATCAAAACTTTGAATGAACACATTTGGAAATATGTAGTAAAGAAAAAAGTCTGAAATAACTCAAGACATGTTTTATATTTTAGATTCTTCAAAACAGCCGCCCTTTGTTTGGATTACTGCTCTGCACTCTCTTGGCATTTTCTTGATGAGCTTCATGAGGTCGTCGCCTGAAATAGTTTTTCAACAGTCTTGAAGGAGTTCCCAGAGATGCTGAGCAATTGTTGGCCCTTTTCACCCTGCTGTTCATCTCATCCCAAACAATCTTGATTGGGTTTAAGTCAGGTGACTGACCATCTGGCGTAGCACTCCATCACTCTCCCTCTTGGTCCAGTAATCCTTACACAGCCTGGAGGTTTGTTTGGGGTCATTGTGCTGTTGAAAAATAAATGATGGTGCAACTAAACGCAAACCGGATGGCATGGCATGTCACTACAGGATGCTGTGGTAGCCATGCTGGTTCAGTGTGCCTTCAGTTTTTAATAAATCCCCAATGGTGTCACCAACAAAGCACTCCCACACCATCACACCTCCTCCTCCATGCTTCAGGGTGGGAACCATGCATGTAGAGACCACATTTTCTGCATGGCACAAACACATGGCGGATGGAACCAAAGATCTCAAATTGTGTTTCTTGGCCCAAACAAATCTCTTCTGCTTTTTGCTTTTCCTTAGTCGTGGTTTCTTACCAGCTATTTGACCTTAAAGGCCTGATTTGCACAGTCTCCTCTGAACAGTTGATGTACAGATATGTCTGCTACTGGTACTCTCTGGGCTCAAATCTGAAATGCTATTAACTTGCCATTTCTGAGGGTGGTGACTTGTATGAATTATTCTTCAACAGTACAGGTTTCTCTCCTGGAGTGGTTCACATGTGAGCCAGCTTCATCATAGCGCCTGATGGTTTTTGCGACTGCACTTGGGGACATATTAAAGATTTTAGCAATTTTCTAGACTGACTGACCTTCAGCTCTTAAAGTAATGACAGACTGGCTGATTGGTTCTTGCCATAATATGAATTCTAACAGTTGTCAAATAGGGCTGTCAGTGTACCAACCAGACTTATGCACAACACAATGATGGTCCGAACCCCAATAAAGAGGGAAGAAATTCCACAAATGAACCCTGACAGAAATACACCTGTGATTGAAAACCATTTCAGATGACTACATCATGAAGCTTATTTATAGAAGACCGAGGGTTTGCATTGCACTCAACAAAACAAAAGGTGGTTACTTTCAGGCTTAAATATTTGTTTGTTATATAACAAGAGAAGGTGTTTCCACACGTTTTTATTAAACATAATTGCAGTTTGAAATGAAAGCTTAGCACAAATAAGCAGTTGGAGTTAAAAAAAAAAAAGGAATTATGGAATCAATTAATATACTACTAACATGTATTCTTTTGACTCAAGTTTGATCGATATAACAGGTGATCACACCTGTGGCACTCTTTCTACAATAAATCAAATCAATATTCTTTATAATATTCTTCCCATATCTGTTACAGAAGGTCCCATAAATGTGACACTCTTTCACTCTTCTGTCCAGTTCATCCCAAACCAGCTCAATGGAGTTGAAGCCTGGAGACTGTGTTGGCCACTCCATGTTTTCAAGCTCACCATCTTGTTCTTTGTTCCTGAGGTAGTTCTGGCATAGCTTGGACTTATGTTTTGGGTCATTATCTTGCTGTAGGATGAACCCCTGACCAACTAGATGCATACCAGAGGGTATTGCAGAATGCTGTGGTAGCCGTTTTGGTTCAGGGTGCCTGTCACTCTGTACAAGTCACCGACCCTGGATCCACCAAAACAGCCCCAGACCATCATACTTCCTCTTCCATGTTTGACAGTTGATGCCAAACACTGTGGAACCGTCCTTTCACCTACTCGATGGCATACAAAGATCCTGAGTGATGAACTGAAGATTTCAAATTTTGTTTCATCAGTCCATAATACTTTCTTCCAGTCTTCAGTAGTCCAATTGTAGTGTTTCATGGCCCAGATAAGCCTGTTTGTCTTGTTCTGAAGTCTTTTAATGGCTTTTTTGCTGTACCTCGTCCTGTCAAACCTGCAGCTCGGAGTCTTCTCTTCACAGTTGAAACAGACTTGCTTACTACAACCACTATTAAACTGTGCTTGAGGCTATTTTCCTGTGAGCCGCCTATCACGCAAGCTGTTAACTCTCAGAAACCTGTCCTGTGATTGAGTTGTGGCTTTGGGTCTGCCAGACCTCTTCCTGTCACAGTTTGTTTCTGAGTGTCTTTTGATGGTGAAGGAAACTGTACTCACTGACTTTCTTTGCAATTTCTCTGTAGGAAAGACCTACATGATTGTAGGTGTTATGATGGTCCGTCTCTCTTCCATTGTTAACTGCCTTTTTCTCACCATTTTTGTAGCAACACACTACTTTTTGTAGTACGATACTGTTTAACTGATTCTCAGTAGGATATGGTACCACGGTGTGTTTTAGCACTGCTTTTATGCAGACAGAGGGGGCTGTAAGTAATCCAGAAACAGAACAGAACAGCTTAAAATTCTTAACCCATGTTGTCTTTCCTGAAAATTGCCTTTTTGTATCATTCTGAAATGTACATTATTTTTTAATATTGGCTAACCTAACTTTTTTTTTTAACCTCTGGCAGTTCATCATTTACCTTTGTACCATTCCAAGTCATCTATTGGACTTTAACATCTTGAATTGCAATAAATAACTGAACAAATTGGGGCGTTCTAAAACTTTTAACCAGTAGTGTATAAAATACACACCATTTCTCTGTTAGGGCTGTTCTGCTGAACAGCTGGATGAGCTGATGCAGGGGATCTATGTGTTTGTGTTTCTGCCCCTCCTCTTCCTCAGATGGCTCCTGTTCCCCCGGTTTCTAAAATCGACACACATTCACAAAGTTCTAAAAATATGCTATATACTCGAGAAATTACCACACAATTTGCCTTTAAAACAGGTAAAAATTCCACAGAAGTCAGAAAAATTTCACTTGTTTTTGTTTTAAAATGAATTCACTTACAGCAAGGTCCTCTATGAGTTTATCTTCAAAGTAGTGCTCCTCTGTCTCAATCCAGGACTTTTCATAGCCCTGCAGGAACAAGTTTACAGCCCGGTGCCTAGTGTGACAGAGATACATGAATGACTAACAACTGTTTATCTTTCCATCTTCTGCTGTTATAAAGGGCTGGACTGTAGGTGGCTCTAGATGAGAGTAGGAAAATAATAACTGAACATATTTACAGTCTTTTTAAGTTGTACAACGGACAGTGGACTTGAGCTGGCTGAACTAGCTTAGATGTTTTTTCGGGGTTAGCGTAATTAGTCGGCAATGTTTTAGTGGAGAAATGTCAACAATTGCTCTAAAAAAGTGCAGAATTTTAAATATTTCTTCTTCATTTTACGTGCATGTTTGTGTGTCGGAGAACATACCTTGGCAAGTTATAGAGTGGTGCCATCCTGAAGCAAGCGACCACGGCTCTCTTTCTCTGTTTTGAAAGCAGTTTGTGCCACACAGCCTTCTTACTGCGCTGAGGATGTTCCACCTGAAGACGCAAACTGAACCACTCAGTACACTACATAGTTATTTTTGTATACCTTACCACCTGGAAGCCATATTATTCATGCCTCCAGAGCAACTGGAGGAGTGTGGCAGAAAGTATGATTTTGTGTTTGGTCAGCTTTAATAAAGACCGATCAGCTAGTTTAAGAGGAAAGCTGTAATCTCTGCGTAGGTACAAAAATGCACAAAATCGACTCAAACTTGAGTATACAGACCTGCTCCAGGTGGAAGAGGACATGACCAATATCCAGGATTCTCTCCACAGTCTTCTCTGGGTCAGTAGTATCTTCATAGTGGTTTGGGAGGTCCCTGTACAGAGCCATCTGCCAACGAATTGCTGGGTCCTCTGACTTTGTAAGACACACAGAGGAAACACATGATTCTATGGGCCTTCAGGTTAAGCACCTGTGATGGCAGATTTCCTTTCTTACGTGTTAATCACATATTTAATCATATCACATTAGTTATAGTAATATCACAATAATAATATCATAATTCTCTCTGGGAGGGAGGGAGGAGGTATAGCCCCCCCTCCCCGTGAGAGGGGCCAATGTGTAAGAGTTTGTGGAATGTTCTTTGTCTGTGTCTGTATATAAGATGTAAGGGCGGTGGCCACAATTCAGAGATGATCCTGGTGTTTTACTGGGACGGTCTCTCCACATTGCAATGTGTTTATTAAACCCACTTCAAGTCAAGCTCACTGGGTGTGCTGCAGGTCATTGTTAGATTTGCCACAACACACCGTTGTGAGTATTTCAGTCAAATATATAGTGCGAACCAACATCTACCAACTAATTTACATCTGGCACGACTTAGGTCTGTCTCAACTTTAACAAAATCTAAGCCAAAACACAGAAACAGCGTTTGTAAACCTCATGATGGAGTAGTTTGTATAATTACCTTGATGGCAATAACTTGAATTGGTTGTTCTTTTCTATAAGTTTATACGTCTTTCACATCACTGTGGTTGAATTTTAGCCCACCCTTGTTTATAACATTGTTCATTTAGGTTTGGAGCAATTCGTTTATACACAGCAGTTTTAAGGACGTGCCACTTTCAGTATTTCAATCATTCTATAACTTTAGATTCTGTTCTAGACGTTGACTGAGACATTGTAACACCTTGACTCTTTTCTTTTTTCTGCTGGTGTTCTTGGGATCCATCCATCCATCCATCTTCTTCCGCTTATTCGGGGCCGGGTCGCGGGGACAGCAGCCTAAGCAGAGAAGCCCAGACCTCCCTCTCCACCACCAGTCTTTTTCCATGGCCTCTCCAAATACCTCTCACACCCGAGTTTTTGCTTCAGCCACTGTGTGAGCCATGGTTCACTCGGCCTGTTGGTACCTATCAGCTGCCTCTGAAGTCCCACAGGCTAACCAAACCCAATAGGACTCCTTCTTCAGCCTGAAGGCTCCCTTCACCTCTGGTGTCCATCATTTGGTTTGGGGGTTACCACGACGACAAGCACCAACCACCTTGCAATTACAGCTTAGTGCAGCAGCTTCAGCAATGGAGGTGCTGAACATGGTCTGTTCAGACTCAATGTTCGTAGTCTCCCTCGGAATGCTGTTAAAGCTCTGTCGGAGCTGCAGAGCACCCTCCAGCACCCCACCCAGGGACTCCAAAAAAGGCTGGGTACTCTTAGCTGCCACTCGGCGCATAAGCACAGATGAATGTCAGGACCCGTTCCCCGACCCGAAGGCAAGGGAACAAACCCTCTCATTCACTGGGAAGAACCCCAATGTACAGGCAGCAAACCAAGGAGATACTAGAACACCCACCCCAGCCCACCACCTCTCACCGGGGGCAACTCCAGACTGAGACACAGTCTATCCCCTCTCCAGGAAACTGTTTCCAGAGCCCAGGCCATGATCCCGACTATATCTAGCTGGTACCTCTCAACCTCACGTACAAACTCAGGCTCCTTCCCCACCAGAGAGGTGACATTCCCTGTCCCAACTCCCAGTCTTGGTAGTCAGGGATCAGTCCGGCAGGACCTCCACTCCTGGCCACCGCCCGGCACACAATGCACCCTATGGCGCCTCCTGCTGGTGGTAGGAATGCAGGAGGATGGATCCATGTCCCCTTTTCGGGCTGTGCCCGGCCGGGCCTCATGGACTCAGGCCTGGCCACCAGTCGCTTGCCCTCGGGCACCCTCCCTGGGCCTGGGTCCAGGGCGGGGCCCCGGTAACCCTATCCTGGGCCGGGGGAACTGCTCCCTTGACGATTTTCAATTTTTTTTATAATTTATACCCGCTACAGTATTAGCAGTTTTTTAAGGATTAAAAATGATAAAACTAAAAACAACATAACTTATAGTGGTGTTAGTGGGATAGGGGATATGTGGAGCGATAGAGTTTTTTTTAGAGCTTTTAATCACTTGTTCACAGATAAATTTCCTATTCTATATGTCTCGTAAATCTATGATATCACTGTCAAGTAGCCTTATTTATCTTATGGACATAAATGTTAATCGCTTTATTTAGGTCCTCTTAGTCTACAAATTTGTGTGAAATTTAAATTAAATATGAATGCTTGATTCTAAATTTTGCGAGTTTGCCCAATGACCATCAAATCTATCAGTTCATCCTTGTATCAAAGTAAATGTTTGTCCCAAATTACCAACAGTCCTTGGATATTACTTTCACAAGAATAAAATAAACTGTCAACAACCTGACACCATGGCAGAATCTAAGACCAGAGGCATAATGTTTTGGGGAGATTCATGTTGAGTATACTTTCAGTAACTTGTGTCAGTCACAAGCCTAATTCTATTCTTACCTTTCCTTGTAAATGTAGGTTATTCCTGATGACCTCTCGAACTTCGTCCTCTGTATCTTTCTGCAAAACAATTATTAACTTCCATCAAACAACCGGTATTCTGTGACCTACAAAATACTATCAAAACGTCATGAGCAAAAAATATGTATTCAGTTATTTAGCCTTCACATAAAATTGTACTTTTTAGCTGATAATTTTACAAAGCTAAGGCAGAGTTATTTTGCTGTTACTAAATGTTTACCTCAGGAATACCAATTCTGCAAGTAATTTATAGCTATTGTCATCCACGTCACCCCAACTGGTCACGGCAGATGGCCGCACCTCCCTGAGCCTGGTTCTACCAGAGGTTTTTCCTTCCCACTTGTGATTGTTGTGGTTTTCTCTGTTTGCTATCATAATAGGGCCTTTACCTTACAGTATAAAGCACCTTGAGGCAGTTATTGTGGTTTGGTGCTATATAAATACAATTGAATTGAATTGAAACAGTTAAATGAATCATGTCTGATTTTATAATGAAACACTCAGTTCTTTCTATAATCTATTAGCTCTAGCGTGCTACCTGATTGAAGCGGTTCTTAGCCAGTGCGATAAGCTCGTGTTCTCCTGGAGCACAAATGTTGAGTCCCACGGGGAGCAGGCGCTTTAGAGTAGCAACAATCAAACTTGTCTGCATCGAATATCGATCACCTTTTCTCTTCATCTTCTTCCTCTCCTGGTCTGAAACTATTCCCTGAGGCAAAGTCAAACATTACACAGACATAGCTTTTCACTGTAGGACCAATGAAATCGTTTTAATTCATACATTTAATTTAATTAAAGAAAATGGTATGGACTTGTCCTCAAATGTGTCTGTACCTTTGACATCTTACACTTGGTGTCAGTGATAAGGAAGGACATGTTGTTAATTTCATTCTGGACCACAAAGTTCTGCTCTTCTCTCTTGAAGTTCTGTAGACAGAAAACAGGATTTCTTAACATAAACCACAGTTGTTTAATGTGCTGTGTGTACTGTCTTTGAAAGAAGGCAACCTGACAGTTCTTTTGGTTTGTAAAGACATTTGACCTCTCATTAAGAGGGTTCTTCAGTTCTAAAACAACTAAAAAGAATCCGAGGTATTTAAAACCTACTGGGATTGTCTTCTCTGGGGAGGTCCTGGGGGTCAGTGACACTCCACGTCCACACCTTTTTTAGTCATTTTTAGTTGTTCATCCGAATGTCTCAAATGGAATGATAATGAGGTGGAGTTGTTGCTCCGAGTCACAAATGAGCACATATTAATCTTCAATACGGCCACTAAAAACTGTGAGCAAACAAAACAACTGCCGTACGATGCCGTCTGCCATCTTGGTTGAAGTGGTCACATGACTGCATGATATGACTAACATGCGCCATCGTTTCCGAGAGTCTCAGTTTTCGCTGTCCACACTGAGACACGAAAGCTCCATTTTCATATGTATCCGTTTTCCTTGACCAAAAACGCCGTCTCAGTGTGGACGGGAGGCCAACACAGAGAGAAAACAATGCGTTTTCAAACAAAAACTTATTAGTGTGGACATGGCCTAAATTGCTCAGAGGTGTGAGTGTGAGTGTGAGTGATTGTCTATCTTGCTGTGTTAGCCCAGTGTGTGCCCTGCCTCACGCCCTATGGCAGGGGTGGGGGAGGCCTGGTAATGGACTAGTGATTTGATTCACGTGTTGACCAGGCTTATATCTAAACCTGCAGGACACCGGCCCTTAAGGCCTGGAGTTCCCCACCCCTGCCTCGTGGGATGGATAGTTAAGTTAATTTTCTTACGTGAGACTTGGCCCAGAAGATAAAAACCTCAGCCACCATTCGGAACAGCTCCTCTGCCTCTGGATTGGACTCTTTAAGCCATCTGGCCCTGTCAGTATATCAGTATAACAGTTATGTTATGCCAAAACCAATTATTCTTTTTCCAAAACTGCAGCTTCCGTCTTAGTGACTAAGCATCTGTATTAGATGGTCTAAATTCACTCCACTCAATGTTCTGAACATCACTTGTTCAGTCACAACACTGTACCTGTTATAGTCCACGAATCGTATGAGGAGAGGATAGAAGGCATACAGGTCTCTGACCAGGACAGTAAACTGGTCCATGATGAGGAGCTCTGTCTCTGACATCTCACCCCTCCCCTCCGCTTTGCTATGTTCTTCATCCATCAGCACAACAGCTGCTTTCTAAAGAATACAGTAATAGGTTTTTCTATATTAAGCAGTACTGTGTGCTTTAATCTTTGTGTTGATTTTATTAAGTAGTAGGAGTATTGGCATAGTGTATTTTTTTCCATTTAAAAACCAATACTATTAGATATTTAGTTAAGAAATATAAGCCACATCTGGGTTAAACCTATCATTTGTAGGTAATTAAATTTCATTTTAAAAATCATAAAATTTATAAGAAAGAGTTAAAAAAGACAACAAACATACAATAAATGTGACCTAGTTTTATATTCCATTAAATTAGTTGCATCACTTGGTGAGACTTACTTTTTTGAGTTTCTCCATCAAAGGCAAGAAGTGGGTCTTTAACAGCTGAGGTTTGGCTTTGCTGATGATTGGCTGGGAGAAGACTTGGGGACATGAACAGAGATGGTGTTAAAACACAAAATATGAACGTATGTACATCTGCATATCATACAATGATTATCAGAAGGCAGAAAGCATCAACTAACACCGGTTTGAGGATGTTTACATAAACTGATACTGAGGAGAGGTTTTATTTAATAACTTTACAAAAAGTGCAGAAAAATCTGCACTTAAACACCCTCTTGTGTGAAATGTTACTTTTTTTTTTTTCCATTGTGTCATCTTCTGAACACAATTATAAGAACTGCTGTTACTGACTTTATTTGCTTTTTAAGTGGAGAACTAAATAGCAAAAGACTCCAGGGGCTCATTGGAGAGAGTAAGCTCATTACACAGATTTATTTTCTTTGAAAACAATTGTTTCCTGCAGTGATGTAGCGGTTTATCAAAAACAAACCCTAGCCTTTGGAGCACAACAAAAAAAACCTAAACACACCTCTGTCTACATACCAAAAACATTTAACACTTTGCCAAAAGGCTTTTGTAACACACCACGGCAGACCCGAGGACACTTTTATGCTTCTCAGCATCTTTATTTAACACACACACGGTTGCAGTAGACACACAGTGAGCTGCAGCTCTCCCGCTGCCAGAGCCATCCGGCCGAACCTACCCCCCCCGCGAGCGGGAGAAAGAATCGGCCCGGACCGTCAATGTCCCCAGCCCCCTGGTCCGGCGACAGGGAGGTGAAAGTTCAGGAGGACGCCCGAGGAAGCTGGTCCGGCGGTTGGCCATGTGGCGAGCTGTCACTCTGTGGCGACGGGCTGGCTAGGCTCAGCCAGGTGGGCATCCAGCACACGGGACCACGAGGCGCTCCGGCAAATGATGGAGGAACCTCCGTCTCCTCATGCGGCTCCTCCTTCTCCGTCGCTCCCAGCTGAAGTGGCTCCCCACGCGGCTCCTCCCTCTCCGCCGCTCCCAGCTGGAGTGGCTGCGCTGGTCCCGGCTGGAGTGGACCCTCACATGCCTCCTCCACCTCCAGCAATGGCGCGGCTGGATCCTCCCGCGCTCTCCCCGCGCTGACTTCCACCTCGAGCTGGGCAGGTGGCGTGGTCAGCAGTCGCTCCGTGGCCCTCCTTCGTGGAGCACGGCCCCTGCTGGGCGCAAGCCGCTCCCACCCGAGGGGCGGGGATGGGCGTGGTGGCAAGCTGCGTTCAGGTCAGTCGCACCCTCGGGGCGGGCACGGGCAGCAGAACAGTCCAGAGCTCCTCCACCTCCGCACCGGGAGTAAACGCCACTGGGGCTGGCGGCGGTGCCGGCCAGGCACAGATCAGGGCCGCCAGATCCCTCACTCGCTGCAGGTGGTGGTCTGCCTGGACCTGCAGCTCTTCCCGGCGGGAGCGCCCCCCGCCGCCTGCTCTCGCTGCGTGGCCGCCAGTCCGGCCACCATTTGCGCCAGCTCTCTCCTC
>VUQR01035837.1:3620-14784 GCA_015108515.1 Hemichromis elongatus
AAAAAAGCGGGGAAAAAAAAAAAAAAAAAGAAAAAATTTAATTTTTTTTTTTAAAAAAAGAAAAAATAATAAAAAAAAAAAAAAATGCATTTACAAAACAAAACATGTTTTTATTCGAGCCAAGCTACCTGCTGATGTTTGGGTATTGAACATGCAAACTATACATAACTTCGGTCTAGCATTACAAAGTAAAATCGTTTAGCTGTGCATCCTCCTCAGATCTTTAGGAAAAAAACCAAAAAGTTTTGTGACATTGCTGCATTTTAACCTTTGGCTATTCGGCACTGGAATTATTTCTCAGTCATTAAGGAAAAAAATGAATTACCCTTTTTTTCACACTTGCTGCTGTGTGGGAGGTGGCGGTAAAAATACGCCTGCGTGGGCGCTTGAGCTGAAGGCAATTGGACCTCTTTTAGGTTCATGACGTTTCACCTCTCATCCAGAAGGCTTCTGCAGTTCTAAAAGCTGATGGCGAGTCCCAGGTATTTAACCCCAGATGGTCCTGACACACCATGACACGTTCATCAGCTGTTGCCCGGCGTGATCGCGTTGATTGGTATATGCAAAAAGAACCTCGGGGTAGCATCTCGAGCTTAGGTGGTTCATGATTTGTGTTGTAGCCCATCACCTCATGAATGGCCTCCTTTACTCTTCTATTCCCTTTGCAAAATGTGAACATTTGTAGCCTGAAAACAGTTTGCTATCTCTTTTAAGTGGAAATATACAGCTGAGTCTTGTCCAGAAGAGCCGGCTCTCCTATGAAGTAGTTATTTGGTCTCCTCTGTGGAAAGGTCAGAGCAATTCTCACTGCATCGCACAGGTATAGGACATTGTTCAGCTTGTGCCTCGGTGTTTAGGGTCAAATCAGTTGATCGGTTCATGTTCTTTTCTGTATCTCTTTGCTGGTGGTAGAGGCTAAAATACGAGACAAAGAGCCAATAAGTGGTGACCAGACACAGGTGAGACTGATGAGGGTGGGACAGGCGATCACAGTGAAGTGGAAAGAGCTGAAAAACAGGAACAAGACACATGAGACAACAGTTTAACTATAAATAATCAGTTCTTTTATAGCCATCTCATCCACCTACACACAAGCACACACACTATGCTGATTATTTGTATCACATGAACAATCGCTGAACACTCAACACACACAGTACAATGTACAAAGTTGTCAGGTACAAAAATGAATGAAAAAATTATTTTAATGTCGTTTGTATCATATTACCTGTAAAATGTCAGAAAGAGGACTGTAGTCTAGCTATTAGAAAGCAAATGTGCCTCATATATCTGTCACGGCTGAGCAGCCGGTGTGTTTAAGGAACCGGACCTAAATACACACACTTAAGGAGACGGAACCGAGGTGCAAACAAAAAGCGAGCCTTTGATTGTGGCCGTAACATGAATACACAAAATAAGGCAAAAGGCCAAGAGGGGCGAAAACTAAACTAAAATCTAAACTGGGGAAACTGAACTGTGGTTACTATGATTAAACTATGATAACTATGTCTACTGACAGGAACATGCAAATGGCTACGATGGAAAAACAAGAACACAAACATAAACGTGACCTGAGCAAAATCATGAAAAACTCTTAACCTGACGTGACGTGGACGGAAAATACACAGACAACCTGACAGAGACTGAATGAAACGTACAGACTAAATGATCAGTGGACACACATGAACATAACGATGTCACAGGAGTGACCAAACACATCAAACAAAGAAACACGAGACATTCAGAATTAAACAGGAAACATGGAGAGACATGACAACAAGAAATACACAACAACTAGCACCGCAGGCCTGAGTGAAACAGACTACACTAAAATTCACAGCCAATTAATAATAATCCAAAACTCCACATTATCTTCATAAATAACAAAAGAGATCAAACCTAACTGAGAGCTCTGGGTCACAGACCCAGCCCCCGACAATATCAACACAGACGGCTCAAAAGGACTAAAGGAACAACTGATCCTCCATACAACACAAAGCCCGTTAAACGTCAGGGATATCAGAGCGTCTAATGGAAGGATAAACCACCGTGTGTCCGATTCACCTGCACAGGTGCTGCAGCTGCAACTAAAGGATGTCACACTGTCACATCAGCCTCATGGAGTTTGTTTCTGACACTTAGCTTAGAAACTTGCACATAAACTGTCCACGTGAGTTCATTTAGTAGGACATAGTCCTCCTACTGCTCCTCCTCATACAAAGGAGCAGATGCTGGTACCTGTCCTCCTCACGTAACAGCCGTCTCCTGCTGTCTCCTCCGGATGTGCCTTCTTGGAAGAGCTCGACTACCCGAGCTACCTGAATACTGTTTCATGTCACCAGCAGTGACCAGAGAAAAATCACTCCATTTTCCAGGTTTATCTTGTTGCTTCTCCAGTTGTTAATTTTACTATTTTTTTCTGATGTGCAATGATATGGCATGAATGGAACAGATTAAACTGATAATCCATTGTGAATAGTGTCAAAACTCTGCTGTGTCGGATATATTTTCATTGCACTGGTGCTGCAGAGTGGAAATCAGTGGGTTAAATCACAACAATTTGGTGGATATAATTTGCAGGGAGTGGTGAATATCTCTCTTCATCTTTGACTATTAAAAATACATGACTGAGTTGCACTTTTCAAGCATGCAAAACAGCCTTTAAAACCAAATTTAAAAAACTGGGATATCTGCAGCGATTGGTTCTCATTCCTCTGTCTGCCAAGACTGTGTCCGTGTATATAGCGATACATAAGACCATGTAGCACAAGATGAAAGACCAATTAATTCAGAGCTTTTAGGAGACCCTGTCATAGCTCGGGGGCCCCTTAAATGGTAACCCACTTTCAGACCACTTATGGAGCCGGCTGTGCCAACGCAAAGTCAAAGCGAAATGATTAATGACGTTATTAAACAGTTTAGAGAGGTTGTGTGTTCTTCTAGCTGGAGCCAATTGAGTGCGATTTGTGAGGTGATACAATGTAGTGGAATGAAGTGAAGCATGTGTGCATGAATGTGGGTGGAAAATGGTTGTCGCTTTGCGAATGTGTGTGCACAGAAACGCGAGTGTGTGAGCCGACGGCCCCGGCTGTCTCCGCTGAGGGAAGCGTACGTGTGGGGAAAGTTGAGGAAGGTATATGCATGAGTGTGTGTCAGGGGGTGGATAGGTGTGTGTGTGTTAGAAACAGAGAAAGGCACACGCAAAGGTCAAACTGGGGACAGGTGGAAATAAGCCAGTAAGCTAGAATCTCATTTCCTGTCAGCTGAAAGGGAGAAAGAGTGAGAGATGGAGGGGAGAGGAGGGAGGGGGGGAGCGTGAAAAAGAGAGAAAGAAGAATGTCATCGATCGAATTTGGCATAAAGGAAGCGGGAAGCAGAATAGAAGAGGTGAGCAAAAAGGCACAGTGAAAGTGAGACAATATCGAAATGTTGGGAGGAGAGGGGAGGAGAGGGAAATCTAAAAAACAAAGGGAAGAGAGGATGCACACAGAAGGAAGACAGAAAGGCAGATGACAGGAAGAGACAAAAGAAGAGGAAAAGAGAGAGAAAACAATGAGAGTGAAGGGGTAATGAGAGAAGAGGGAGATTTGAGATAAAAGAGGAAGTGAGGCGATGAAAAGAGAGGAATGCAAAGGAAAGAAGGGGAACGAAGGGAAACAAGGAGAGGAGCGAAAGAAAACATCAGCAGGAGAGGAATGGGGAAGAGAACAGATGAAAGGAAAGAAGAGGGGAGACATGAAGAGAGAAGGTGAAAGGAAACAACAATATGAAAAGAGGCGGCAGGAGATGAAAGCGGAGAAGGAAAAAAATAAAGTAAAAAGGGAAGAGGAGAGTGGTGATAAAAAGAGACAATGAGAAGAGAGAAAGCAGGAGATGAAAGAAGAGAAGAGAGCGAAAAGTGAGAGGCTATTGGGACAAATCGACAGCTGCTCCCGAGATCCTGTTAGGGCTCAGTCTGGAGAAAGACTGCTTGTAACACACACACACACATTTAACTACACAGCGCAGACATTCAGCACCAGTGGCCACACAAATACGCCTCATTGCTTTTCAACTGGCTGCATAGTATAGGCATAAATGGGAAACTCACACACACAATCACACGTTTCACACAGAGATGCTGCAGCCATGCACACACACACACACACAAAAACACACACTAGCATGATGCAGGCAAAGCTTCAGCTTTGCAGCATCCAAAAGGACACACTGCATCATCATCATCATCAGACTCAGGAAGACGCACACACACAAATCAGCTCAGATATAAACCAAATGAAAACACGCAGGCGAGCTAAAGGGGCTCCAGCAGCGTCTGTTTAGCATCATCTGAATGAGGAGACAATGGCAGTAAGTTGAACTCTGTGATCCATTAAAACCATTTAGATACAACCTTCACCCACCTCCTTCCCTCCCAACACCTCCCACTGCTCACTCCACTCACACTCACAAACGTTCAAAATGCCATCAGCTGCTCTCTCCGAGAGGAATAATGAAAACTATGATTTCCATTCTGGGTGTAATGTGCAGGGAGTGGCTCCACACATTGTTTCTCTATGTTCATCCACTGCTGCCTGCTTTAACGCTCCTCTGTGGGTGTCCGCTGGAGCGCGCCAGGACAGCACTGCCCCCTGCTGGTTCACAAGGAAACGACAACGAAAGACTAAGAAGTAGAGGCTGCTTTGGAGTTGCGCCAGTTTGGTATTTGTTAGCTGGTGGTGGCTGGTTTTTTTTGTTTTTTTTTATGAAGCTCACTTTTAAAAAATTAAAACGCCTGGAGCTTTTCACTGATTTTACACACCGAGGCTGGGTTTGCTCTGCCACTCAAACCGAGACAGTAGCTGTAGGCTATAATATGAAAAATCACAAAGATGATGCCATCAGAGTAGTTTGCTTTTTGACTGAAAGCCTGCATGCAAAACTGAAGGTGTAGTGGTTAAAAGAAGCAGAATTTTAAGTGACTGCTAAGAGATGCTTTGCTTATAAGCAGAAAGGATTATATTTTATCTCTGTTGCATTTTAGAGCTTCAGAGGGACTTCTGTGATGGTTTTTACTCCCATACAGTTGGCATTAAAAAAGCCTCTCACAGATTCCCCATGCAAAACAAAATCAGAAAAGTACCTCTTAAGCTCTGTACGATAAGTTTATAAGATAAGTCTTTACTCATCACTCCCATCGCTCTTCTTTATAAATAAAATCTACAACATTATGGCATTTCGTTGCCTATCTGTCCACAGTGCTATATATTCTGAGACTAATCAGCATTGCAAAGAATCTTTAGATTAATGCACTCCGTGTCCATTTTTACATTAATGTTGCAAATGTAAATATTTATTAAAATATAAAACATTCTCATTCCATAGCATCAAGAACAGCCACTCTGATTGCTGCTGATTTCAAATTACAAACATGGTGTCCTTTGGCGTTTCTGTCTCTGTCTGTCTCACACCTGGGCAGAGATAACTTGAAAGAGCTACAAATTGTGGCTTTGGAAAACAGGAGACATCAGACGTTACTCAGGTCAGCCAATCAATATTGTCGCCTTCACTTGGCTGGTTAGGTTTAGGAAGCAAAAACCAAAAAGTATAATAAAGATCAGAGTTTAGGCTAAAAAGCTGTATGTTTAAATACAGATGGTAGTTGCACATTGAAAAACAATGCTTACTCACTGCTTTTTAAAGTGACACGATGGGGTCTTTTACAAGCACACGTGATGTTTTGAGAGTGAGACACCCATCTCATTATTGTCTGAACCCGGTGTGCTTACACGCTGATGCCAAAGGACACCTTGTTCATAATTTAGAGAGACCGGTGACTTTGAAAAGCAGCAGTTTCTGACGCTTGGTGAACAAAAACCAGGCTGAAAACTTTTACATTGTGAGCACTTTTCTTTAATGGATTTGATTTGAATCCATTAGAAATGGTGCGATCTACCTGCACTACAAGTCAGAGTGACACTGCACTATCTATCAGTGAAGGAGCAGAATCTCACAATACCAGCATTACATTCAACCCCAGAGCCCAGGAGTGCTGGCTTGTTTCTGCTGTGCTCTGATGACGGAGAGAGGGAAAATGACCGTGTGAGTGAGCGCGAGAGACAGGCTGGAAAACTGCTGCAAGAGGAACATGGACTTTACACTTTCTGCTTCTGCTTTCATCTCGATGTGACCTCTCCTTTTTGCCAGCTTCAAAACACAACGGGAGCACACTCGCTTATTACTGGTTTGGATCCAGTGTACACACATGTGCCTCCACTCCCTCCACGACAGTTTCAAATGAGCATGGCTGCGCGCCCTCTGCCTCGCGCCATGCATCATCGAGGCAAAGAAGGTGCCGGCGCTTATTACAGGATGGAAGGCTGACTGATTTCCTGCAACTCTTCAATTCCGAATAGATAAATAAATAAGAAGAAATAGAGAGAAAGACAGGGAGAGAGAGAGAGAGAGGGAAAATGTTGCTATGGAAACAGTTCAGACAAATGTAATTGTCTCTCTCCATCTTTGCAGGTCAAGGCAGTGGACATTTCAGCTCCATAATCTCTCCATCTGCCCACTGGCCTATGAGCGCTTAATAGGTTTTTTGGAGTCATGAGCTACAAATAAGCAGAGTGATGCATAAGGTGATTTCATAACCTGTGTGTGTGCGCGCGCTCTATTACTGCCCCTTTGCATGCCAGACATTAAAACAGTTGTCTTAAAGTTTTCTTAAAACATTTCACTTCCATTTAACAAAACTTTCATGTTTTATTTTAATCATCCACTTTTCACAATCCTAAAGCTACTCAAGGACATTTTATTAATTCAATTCAATTTTATTTATATAGCGCCAGGTCACAACAACAGTCGCCTCAAGGCGCTTATATTGTACAACAGTACATACAGAGAAAACCCAACAATCATATGACCCCCTATGAGCAAGCACTTTGGCGACAGTGGGAAGGAAAAACTCCCTTTTAACAGGAAGAAACCTCCGGCAGAACCAGGCTCAGGGAGGGGCGGGGCCATCTGCTGCGACCGGTTGAAGTGAGAGAAGAAAAGAACAGGATAAAGACATGCTGTGGGAGAAAGACAGAGATTAATAACAGGTATGATTCAATGCAGAGAGGCCTATTAGAAGTGACTCCGTTAGCTTGACTTAGTTTTTAATGACATGATTTTATGTCCATGTTAATGTCTCTTATTAGCTTCAAATATAGATGAGTTGATTATTTTCAATTCTATTTGAAAATCAATACGTGGTTTCTTTTGTAAAATGATGCATTATGCGAATTCAGGTTGGTGCCGTATGATGGCTCATTACGGAGCAACAGTCAAACTGTCAAATCAGCAGGTGTTTTTGATAAGTCGGTGGTCTTAGAAGAGCTTTATAACTGACAAACAACACAGACTTGAAGCGTTCCTAGAGTCGGCTTGTGCAGCAAATTTAATAAGCTTGAGGTTAACGAGTGAAGAGATCACAAAAAGCTTTGTAACCAATGAAAAATGCAAACAAATCTGAGCACCGTCTCCTGCAGCCGGATTGTCACAACAAAACACCAGCAGGCTGCTGTGACGGCTCATTTTGCTCATAAGTATCCGGGTTTGTGATGTGTTGACAGATACGGAGAAACAACAAGCAGTTTATGTTTAAGGCTCACCACTGTTCCACACAAAGTCATGCAAAATTGAAAAGATGTCTTTGGCTCCAAAACTGTAACTGCAAGCTGTTTCTCACCACGTTGTGTGCTGTGTGTGTCCTTGTGACAGCGGAGTTTTGCAGCTACGCTGATTGATGTGTTTGTTTACAAGCTACTGAGGTCGCTCTGCTGAGTCCATCTTTGTGTGAATTGTGAGGCAGGACTTTTGAGAGTAGTCTATTGAAGTGGATCACGCAGTATATTGAAAGGTTGTTTACATATATTGATGATTTACATTTATTTCAACTCCCAAAGCAAATTTAGACTCACTGAGTGCTTTTAGTAGGAACATCAAACCGTGCAGGGCCTCCCACTGCTTTCAAAGCTGCCACATCTCTTTGTGGCATCTGTGAATTCATTTCGTGTGACCCGCTGGAGAATGATCCCATTTCTACCCTCCCCCCAGAGGTGTTCTAATGGATTCTGATCTGGAGACTGACGAGGCCGTTGAACTTTGCTTCGTGACACGGCGCATCATTATGCTGAAAGCATCCTTCAGGAGATGGGAGCGGAGCCATAAAGGGATGCACCTGGTCAGCAGCAATCCCCAGAACTGGCTGTGGCTTTAAAATGATGATTTATTGGTCTCAACGGGCACAAAGCATGCCAGGAAAACCTTCCCCACATCATTACACCGCCAGTCTGGACTGTTGACACGAGACAGTTTGGATCCGTGGATTAATGCTGTTGAAGCAAACATTCATCAGGCTTGGCTTTATTTCCCCGATTTCCACTGTGGGCGTTTGGTGTGAGTGTAGCCTCTCTGCTCTTAGCTGACTGGATGGACACATTTGTGACAAAACAATTCTGCAATCACGCACGATTATATCTGTGTCACTCCTGCAGCACGACTGGCTGATTGCATAATCACGCAGGTAAGCAGGTGTACATTTGTTTTTCTAGTGTTTGATGAGAACTCATATGGAGATAATTTACCACAATCTCAGGAGTGGGACCACAGCTCATACCCTCTGCTTGTAAGTCTATATTTACTGGCCCTTCCTGCCAGTATGTTGTCGTTTCCATGCCCCAGCATCCCTCCTCCTTTCTCAGTTTATCGCCCCGTCTCAGCGGCACCAGGAGGATCTGCCTGACCCAGAAACCACCGTCGATCCTCAGAGAGGACTTCCCCAAACCGCAGTCTCAGGCTTACATGCTTGAGGTGGTGGCGATTGCCAATCAGTGACTCTTAGAGGGATTTTATATGTTGAACTCCTCCTTAAACATGTTTCTGCAGGATACAATAAAAAGGAACATGTTGTGGGTTGTGCTTTGAGGGGACATTTTTCTGTCTGCTACGGTTTGGGTTCACTTCTTCCTTCACAGACATGTAATGGCCTACTATTTCCAGCTGGAAGCGTTTTTTTTCTATTATGGCAATATCTCCATATACTGGGGAGTGTGTGTGTTGCACACTGAATATATGGAAATGCTGTTAATCCCAAAATCCTCACAAGAAGGGGGGGGAAAAAAACATTCTCCACCTCAATTTAAATAAGCCTCCAATCCCATTTCCCCTGGATTGGAGGTCTGGGTTCAGCGATGTTACTAAATGACCGGGTTTTTGCTTCAATGGATTTTCTTCCTTCCCCGAGTGGTTCACGGGGGATGATACATTATTTTCACGCATGGATTGGCCGCCACAGAGTCCAGAACTGAACTCCAGCGAGGAGCTCTGCGACGTGTTGGAGAAGACTTCGGTCCGACTCCGATCATCAATAGAAGATCTCGGTGAAAAATTAATGCGACTCTGGACAGAAATAAAAGTTGTGATATTGCGTAAGGTTGTCGAACCCATACCACGGTGAATCCTCAAAGCTAAAGGCGGTCCGGTGAAATATTTTTTGGAGAGTCGGTGTGGGTCACGGCCGTTGCAGAATCGATGCGTTACACCGTGGGTGTCAAACACAAGGCCCGGGGGCCAGAATCAGACAGGCAAAGACTCCAATGTGGCCCACTGAAAAGTTTTGGAAAATGTGAAAGAGGGGAAAGATTTTGATCCTTTATAATTAAAGAAGTTAAGTGAATTAACCAGATTTATAACTGCATAAAAGTCTGTGCAATGAGCCATCAGGACTTTATGTAATTTTACACATTTGTCATGTAGAAAAACGGAGACATTGTGTTAAAATTGAACTTCTGCTTCTTTTATTCAGACATATTGGGGGTTAAAAGCTTACTTAAATGCATTCACACAGGCAGAGAGGGGAGTGTGGGCTGCACGTGGCCTAGAATGTCAAACTCATTTGACATCAAAATGTGAGGGAATATCTTTTGGGGAAAAAGGTTCATGATCCAGCCAGTTGACAGTCACCGATAACACAGTATTGTTCAAAATAAGTGCAGTATAACAACCAGAATAATCCAGGTTTTCAGTATAATTTTTATTGCGACATGGCAAACGAGCTACCAGTAGGGGCAGTAGATTCTCAGAAAACAAACAAGACCCAGCATTCATGATACACACGCTCTTAAGGCTGTGCAGTTGGGCAATTAGTGGAAAGGGGTGTGTTTATGTTATGCAGTGGCCAGCCCAATCCCCGGACCTTAATCCAATCGAGAACTTGTGGGGTGATATAAAAAAAAAAAAAAAATGCTGTTTGTGAAGCAAAACCAAGAAATGTAAATGATTGTGGAATGTTGTTAAAGAATCATGGAGTGGAATAACAGCTGAAAGGTGCCACAAGTTGACTGACTCCATGCCACACAGATGTGAAGCACTTATAAAAAACTGTGGTCATACAACTAAATATTAGTTTAGTGAGTGACAGGATTACTAAATCCTACACACACACACAAAAAAAACACAACATTTGGACAAAATAGTTTTGAGTTTGTACAGTCAACGGAAGACACTGCTATTTTTTTTTTTTTTTGAACACACCCCTTTCAACTAATTGCCCAATTGCACAGCCTTAAGAGCGTGCACATCATGAATGCTGGGTCTTGTTCGTTTTCTGAGAATCTACTGCCCCTACTGGTAACTTGTTTGCCATGTCGCAATAAAAATATACTGAAAACCTGGATTATTCTGGTTAGTCACATTGTACTGCTCTTATTTTGAACAATACTGTACATGTGGCCCAACACGTCACACTGGGTCTGTGCTTCACCTTATCCTCGGTCTTTAGGAGTAAACGGATCCCCAGATTCACCAAAAACCTAACAGGTGTATCTTTAAACAGCGGGAGGAAGCCCGAGTACCTGGAGGCTCAAATCCAGAGCTTACTTCCTGTGACGGTGCCAAACACAACATCAGAAATATTTAAATACCCGTGTGTATGTTTGCCCACGTTTCACGTTCAGCTCCTCCGAGCCACCAAACCGGCGTCACCGTAAGCAGTAATTCTGTGAATAAATGTAACTTCACGCATGGGGAGCTCAGATAAGACCCCATCCACTATGAAGCAAAGCAACAACAAAAAAAAAAAAAAAAAAAATAAAAAAAAAAAAAAAAAAAAAAAAAAAAAAAAAATTTGGGGGGGAAA
>VUQR01035840.1:0-14006 GCA_015108515.1 Hemichromis elongatus
CATACACAATTTTTACATATTTACATGAAGGACACTGATTACCAAAAACTGAGTACCATACTGTTATTAGATTAATAAATTAAATACTTAGCTAATTAATACTTAACATTAGTTCTCACTTTAGGTATTTCAAACAAATAAGACCCCCTCAAATCATATTTTCCATCTCTTAGTTTAAACATGGTTAATATACAAATTGGAACACTCTTTTTCATTAATATATCATTTCTAAAGTTTTAGAATATACAATGTCCTTGAATTTTAACAAAGATAATTCCATAAACAACTGGTTGGTGGACTCCCTGTATGCAACTTTATTTATTATTCTAATTGCTCTTTTTTGCAATTTAAAAATCGAATCCAAATATGTTTTGTATGTGTTACCCCAAATTTCCACAATAGGTCATATAAGGCAAACAGAGGGAAATATATAGTAAGTAAAGGCATTTTTTTATTCAAAAGATCTGTTTTATAAAGAATAGAAATAGACTTGGATAATTTTCGTTTCACGTGTTCTATGTGGGGCTTCCAACAAAGTTTGTCATCAATAATTACTCCTAAAAAATTTGTCTCATATACTCTTTCAAATTCAACATGGTTTAAATTCAGTTTTAGTTCAATACTACTTCTACTACCTCCAAATAGCATAAACTTTGTTTTACATTCATTCAATGATAGTTTATTAAATGCAAACCATCTATTTAACTTCCTGAGTTCTGTTTCCACTGTTTTCAGTAATTCCTTTATGTCCTTTCTAGAACAAAATAAATTTGTATCATCAGCAAACCACATATTGTAGAGTATCAGTGGCTGTCCAAATATCATTTATATAAAGTAAAAAAAACTTAGGTCCCAACACAGATCCTTGCGGAACTCCACAAGTTACTTTTCTAAGTTTAGATTTCATGTTATTAATACTCACATATTGGAACCTATTATTTAAGTAGCTATTTAACCAAGATTGTACAACACCTCTTCACATTTCTGTAAAAGTAAAGAATGATCTATTGCATCAAAGGCTTTACGTAAATCAATGAACTTTAAAAGTGTATTCCTCTCCAGCATTAACTCCTGCATTTTCCGTGATTCTCCTGTATGACCTGCAATGAATCCTGGGATATGGTGGGCCACGAAGGATACACCCGACCCATCCTTCAAATTTGGGGAAAAGTGGGACACAGTTTTCTCCGCATTTGAATTTGGACAACCTTCGTCGCGTCGCTGTGACGTCATCGCCTACAAATGCGGCCTTGAAGCATGCTACCCCTGAATTTGGACACAGCAATTATATTCTAGAAAAATGCTTTGTCGATCTGATCTGCTGGGAGCCTATCCCAACTGAGCGGTCTTGGGGTGAGAGGTAAGGTACATCCTGGACAGGTCAAGAGTCTGTCCCAGGGTTAACACATAGACGACAATTCACATCTATGGACAATTTAGAGTTACCAATTAACCTATCCCCACTAACTGTATGTCTTTGCACTGAGGGAGGAAGCCAGAGTACCCGGAGACAACCCACGCAAACACGGGACATACAAACAAGAACATAAACTCCACCGGCCCAACGGTGGAACTGAACTCAGGACCTTCTTGCTGTCAGGCAACAGTGCTAACCACCGTGCTGCCTATCTTTGCAAAATTAATATATAAGGAGAGGATAAATTAACAGAAGCACAAAGAATTTGTGCACAATAATCTTACATAAAGATGTCTGGAGTGAATTTATCAGCATAGACATCTGAAAAATTTTCACTTCATATGTGTAAAGACAAGACAGGAGGAGAGATATTATGAACAGAAGGCACAGCATTTTCAAAAGGACCTAAATTCAATGAGACAGATTTAAAAAAAGAAAAATAGGTTTACAGTTACAATCTTGTGTGTTGATTATTTAATGTTTAGATACAAGTCAAGCAACTGATGATTTTTGTGTCACTTAGACCTCCAAATATACAAATTTTGCCAATCAATCAGCAATTCCTGAAAGCTTCACCAGACGTCTTCTTTTGTTAGACAGAAAAACAAAACAAAACAAGAAAACAACACACACCGGTTTATTTTTTGAATGTGTCATGGCACCATTTATTTTGTAAAGTTATGCATAACCTTCCAACTTAAGCATTGTACAGAATATGTTGAACTTCATGACATTATTAGAATATCAGGCAGTCAGATCAGCATTGCCAATAGTAGCAGAAAGAAAGCGGCATTTGCCAGGAGCTGACACTGAACGAGCATGACCGCTCCTTGGAGAAGAGGGGGAAAAGGGCGAGACACCCAGAGGCAGATGAGGAAGCATGACATAAAGTGTTGGAAGGGATAAATAAGCATCAAAGCCACTAGGCTGTGAGGAAGAGAGGGAAGACACTCAAACATGGTCACAGGGAAAAAGAAGAGGGAGAATCACACGCAAAAGGAGAAGAGGAGCAGACGAGAGGGCGAAACACCCCTCAGAGCGAAGAGGACGAAGAAGTCAGCACAGAAATGCAACAGGACCAGATCAGAGCCAGCAGACTCTTCATTCTAGTTAACACCACGCCTAGAATTTGTCTGAAATTCAAGACTCGAAACACAGGTCATTTTAACACAATGGGATCCATCCATCAGCAGTGCAACTCTGGCCTCTTCAGTCCGAATATAGTCCTGCAATTCAGCAAGGTACGCTAGGGTGCTTTATGCTAGCGAGCACTCGACTCTCCCACTAACCCCTGTGTGACTGAAGCAGGAGAAGCAGCCAAAAACTGTAACACCATGGCCTAAAGCATGCAAGCAATATGGGAAACACTTTAAAAAACAAAAAGAGAGAAAATAAAAACAAAACAAAAAAACAGGGCTCAGCAGTAAGAGGACAAGCTTATAAGACGTCCAGAAAATCCAAGACATGAGAAATAGGAACAGACTACAAGTCGGTGCTTCCTCTTTGGGACCAGAGCCAAAAGCTGCTGCACAGACTTCCACTATCTCTTATCTGAGGGAGGGAGAGGGAGCAAGATCTGGGATCAGAAAAGGAACAGATACAGGAAGTGATTCATAAATTAAGAACCAGTTATTCATTCGTCAGCGCTGAGCATGAAGTGAGATACCTTTGTTTCCATCCGTGTCTGCTGCTGATCTCTCTGGCCTTTGCTGTATTAGACTGTTGTACTTGGCCTCAACCTCCTGTGGGAGAAAAATAATTTGCTGCCAGATTACACAATAAAAATGACTACTGTGTGTGTTCGTGATACTAGTTATTGTGTGTGTGTGTTTCAGAGCTGTAAAGGATTAAGTGTTGGTTACCTTCAGATAATTGAGGTTGGCCTGAAGATTTCGAAGGTGAGAGAGGACCTGTCTGCTGAAAGAGGAGAGGCTGCCGGCCTGTGATGTTGAAGAAAATCTCAAATTGATGCCCGAGTCAGCAGCGCAGCCTTGGGAAGTGCTCAACTGCTTCCCTGTGGTCGTTGCTAAGATGTCATCATCTGTGCTGCTCTCCCCTGGGCCACCATAACCCTCCAGGACTAAATACGCTGCTGAAAGAATCAAAACAAAAAGGATCAGGAAGGAATGTAAGTTTATTCTATTTAAACCATGAGTTGTTCTGACTGCCCAGATCTACCATAATCATCAGTCGAGTCAAAGAAGCCAGTGTCTCCTGAACCCAGGTCCTGAGCCAGGTCGTCTGTCCGGGAGCCGGTCTTCTCTGAGCCGTTGTGGACCGTCACTCGTGCACGGCTGTCTATGGGGGTGCGCAGAGAGGTGGTCCTGAGGAGGCGAGCCCCCGTGGAGCGCTTCGTTTGCTCTGCAGCTTCCTGGGACATCAGCTGGGTCACTAACACCTGCTTTAATGCTGCCACTGAGCAAAAAACACAAAAAAGAAAGATTTACAGCGTACAGCTGGATCGTTCTAAGCATATGTTTTACATGCATCAATCCATCGGCTCTGTGCCCTTACATGTTTTCAGTGCTTCGTCTGCCCTCGAGGGGAACACGTTAAACGAGGCTCCTCTGAAATCCTCAGCCACTGGATAAGAATGTTCTGGATCAACAAAGCCTTCTTCTTCCTCCTCCTCCTCCTCCTCTGTCTTCACTCCCTCAAACGGATTACTGCCAGGTAGCGAAGTCTGCAGTGCGCTTCTACAGACTGGACTGCTTTCTTTATCTAAGAAGGTATAATTAAAAGTTATCACAGGGGTTTAATTACAGAAGTATAGTGACACATATTTAAGTAGGATGAAGAAAAAGGAATGAGGAAATGAGTTGCTCCAGTTACCTGTGGACTGAGTGCTGCCTGTGGATGTGCGGTCCGTGTCTCTACTCAACCTGGAAACTCCTGTTGTAATGATCTCCACGCCGTCTCTCTCCCCACTGGCACATGAGCAGAATTTTGTGTTAATAATGAGCACAAACCCTGACCCATTAGATGTGCTCAAATTAGTAAGCAACGTACTCGGTCTGAGGTAATGGTATGACGCTGTGAGGCTTAACTTTCATGGCTTCAGCTCTCTGCGTGATTAGACGCTGCCACCTTGTGCGGAGAAATGAAACAGTCATCAGCTCGCATAACAACCCGGAACAATGAGATTTAAATGAATCAATCAAAGGGGATTTTCTCTCACGTTGTCTGATCTAAGACAGTGGGCGCCATTAGTTCGTAGATTTGGGCTCCGTTATCAGACATCGAAAGAACAAAGAAGGACTTGTTGTCTGGCAGGAGAGAGCGTTATTAATGAATATTACTCTACCCTCTATGCATGGAGCTTGTATTATTTCATACCTTATTCCAGTAATAAATCCTCAGAGATTATGTTAACTGACCTGTGGCCACTGAGCGCACCAGCACTGTGTTGAGTTTGATGATAGGGCTGAAGATATGTTTGGTATCTGCAGTGCCTGCCAGGTTTTTGCTGTGACACTTCAGTATCAGACGCTCATCTTGTTTCTGTAGGAGAACCAGGATGTCCTCCAGGAGGAGTGTGTACAACTCTGAGAGAAAATAGAAAGATGTGGGGTAAGCAGCGGTCACCTTTGAGCTAAACAGCAACAGTGAAACTCGAGCAAATCAATCAGTACAAACCAATAGTTTTGTCCCTGTTCACTTTCCATGACAGTGGACCCTCATGCACCATCGTTTTCTTTGTCAGATCCAAGTTCTGAATGTTATGGAAAAAGAAATAAAAACAAGAGCTTTTAACTACTGGCTTCTGCTCTGCTCTGCTCAGTGCTATTTTTCTATCTAGCACATATTTCAAACAGTGAATGTGGGTGTACAACAAGTAAGTATGCTTTAACTGAAGCTAAAAGAGGGCTGGGCAGATAACTCACCTTTAGCTCCAGGATCATTGGGTTGTCTGTCTGCTTTAGAGAAGAGAGGTCCAACCGTCTCTGATAGTCCTCCAACCTCTAGAGGAAGGGAGGTTAAATAAACAGATGGAAAAAACGGGATAATTAAGTCCTCTTTAAGAGGATACTGCTGCCTGTGGAGCGGAAGCAGTGGAAATAATATCCAGCTAAAGTAAAAAGGAAGGACTGAAGAGGAAGTTGGTAAACAAATCCATATAATAGTAAAAAATGAAAAGGAGATTGATTTAAAAAAAAAAACCCAAACACACACAAACCTGTTTGTCCTCAGATTCCTTCACAGCCTGGTTGACGTGACTGAGGATCTTTCTACAGCAGTCTGCTGCCTGCTTCACTTTCTCCTTCTCCACTGCATTGTCTGAAAGACGACATTAACCAGTAAGGCCACCTCGGTTCTGCAGAGGACTGTCCGACAAATTGATATTTCCTCCGGCCATTAACACGCCATCATTCCCAGAAAATTATGACAAGGCTTTGGGGTGGAGGGTGGTGGAGGGAGGGGGGAGGCGCACTTCAGTCCCCTAATAGCTGGTTATTCTTTATCGTTAGTGCATTGTCTCGTGTGAGACCCAAAGGCCGCCCCAGACTAAAATGATGGCCCAAATAATGGGTAAGACATTCCCCAAAATGCCCACTGCTGCTGCAGGACCATTAAAATGATAATCTCTCTATTTGTCTCTGTAACTCATCTGTTCTTTTATGCTGCAGAATATTAAATGCAAACTCAAACTATGTGCCCATAGTTATGGGTAAATTCATTTACATGCTGAATTAAGTTACCAATAAGAACTAATTGGCATGAGGATTGTGACATGATGAATGTGAGAGAAAAGCTCAATATGATAACTGAACTCTGCTTAAGGAGGTCACATGAGGGTGTGCTGCAGCACTGCAGCCAAACTTAAAGCAAGAATTTATTCCGATCTGACATTTTACACACTTTTACTGCTAAAGCCGGCTACACAGCTAGTGTGATAAACTAGAAAGAGACATACAGTGCTCATCAAATGTATTAGTGCAGCTGTGACATAAACCTTACATTAGTGTGGTGCTCTAAATTAACATTATCGGTAATTATCAAAATCATATTTTATTTGTCTGTAATGGTTAAGCCACCGGTATGCATATGCTAGTTCATGGAAATGATATTTGTATAGCTATAGCTATAATATAATTATTGTTGTCACTTATAAATTTTCAGTCCACAGGTTTACAGAAAAAGCAGAAAAAAATAGTATTTAGTTAATAATAGTTATTTACCTGCATTTCTAAACAGAATTAAAAACAGATTTTTTTAGTGGTTGAATTCTTGAATAATTTGAATAATTTTAATCTTGAATAATTTCTGACTTCTCAGAGAAGTCCATATTGGATATAAACATGTGAATTCAGTTTATTTGCCAAATAAATAAGAATATAATTCTTATACACATAAAAAAATATTCTGGAGAGACAGCGAGATCCAATCAGAACTAATTAGACTGTGTAGAAAGACGGGATGAGTTTGGAAGTTATCCAATCAAAAGTAACCCCCTTGTGCATTAAGGTTAGATGAACACATCAGATCAGCCCCTGAGAAAATAGTACAACTTGACTTTCTTTCTTATGTCAAAATTAACACTATTTATTTTTGAGAGCAGTTTTTATAGCAGGAAGCCTAATAAATATGTTAGGATGGAAAACTATTTATCTAGTCAGGAAACATTAACTGGATCTAAATTCTCCCGTGTGTAAGAGCCGTGTACTTGAGTAAGTACTTGGACTTGTTGTTTGCAGTATTTTACTTTACAGTTTACAAAAATAATCTGCAAAATGAATATGCTCCAATAATAATAATAATAATAATAATAATAGTTGCAGCTGTTCGTTTAAGTAAAGGCCTGTCAAAATTTTCAGATCTTTTACAACTTGTGCATTAAGGTCCTTGTGCACACAGTGTAATTACACCGTGAACAAATCCTTGCCAACTGTGGTAAGAGAGCTCTGATTACTAAGAAAACACTACCACACCTGTGTACTTGACAATGTTGTCGAGCAGCAGAGGGTATTTGGTAAGCCGCAGCATCTCCACAGGAATGATGTCCTTGAGTTGCAGTCGGCGACACTGCCTGTTACTCTCTGCCTCCTGCAAAGAAGCAAAATATAATTAGAGTACCCTGAAGAAGCCATAAAAACAGCCCAAATGCATAATTTTCAGTATAAATGGAGACTGAGCTAGAATAAGAGTAAACTGGGTTTTCTATTTAGATCCACATAACAATTCTGACTGACAAATGGTGAGCCTCCTGAGCCTGAATGATTATCTCCTGTGAACACCTTGTATACAGTGTGTGCACGGTGACATGCGTACCAGAATGAATGAGCTGAACCTCGAGTCTTTCTTCTGTTTGGTCTTTATGAGCTCCAGAGCAAAAGGCTGGTTACTGCAGAACGTCCCCACCGCCTGCTTGATCTTCTCTTCCTCTCCACCGCTGAACTGTTACCACCCAACCCAAGACAGGACAGAGATGGAAAGAAACTCAGTCAATATGGGTCAGAGGTAGTAGATGTAGTATTTAACCGCTATGACGAGTGGCTGCCTCCCAAGTGGGGGCCAGGCTTATGTCCTTGCAGCAGAGACAGCTTAAGTTTCAGTCCAGACTAGATCAATGTTTAGACCCTCAGGGGAGTGATTAGCCTACTTATCCTACTCCCTCCACTTCTCCCATTGAGAAATTTTGTAGAAGACTCCCAGCTCATATGCCGCTACCTCGCGATGTGTCAGCCAGATCTAGGGTATTGAGTGACATCATTTACTAAGGACAGGACTTTCATTTTTCTCAATCAGTTCCATTTCACCTAAATAGGGAGGGCAGATGTTCCTTTCTGTCGTGTTTGATTTTTTTTCTCTCTTTTTTCATTTTACAAGGATTCAAGTGGTGAAAAAGGCCTACTACCATGGCTGTAAACTGCACATACTAACGTCCCTGTGCACACGTCATCCCAGAAGATTGTCGAATTATAAAGCTGAGAAAACAATCTCAAGCCAACGTCAACACTTTTTTTTTTCTCATTATGAAGCAATTTTGGACAACAGTTTCATTTCTTTGTACACAATTTTTTTTTCTTCCCACTACATCAGTCATCTTGATTTTTATTCAATAAAAGGAATTATATGAAAGAGAAAATACAATTTTGGCATGAAAATTGTACTCACCCAGGAAAGCAAGTCATCTCCTATCTGATCAATTACTGAAGAGTCATTTCTCTTCCGAACGGCTGCCATTTGATCTGATATGTTAACTGAAATTTAAATAGGAGGAACTATCAGCATGATTTTTTTTTTTTAAAAGAGCAATGCAAAATGATAATGTGAATATCTGTATGTTGTTAACAGATTGGCCTTACTTTAAAATGGAATTAAATTTACAATACAATACTTTTCAGGCGTTTTATTGATTCTTATTAGCTCAGAGGCAGAGGAGATGTGTGTACCGTGCAACTGCAGAACCTCATCCAGATTGGAAAAAATATTCTTGATGTCAGCAGGAGGCAGAATGGAGTCTTTGGTGAGCTTCTGGTAGAAAACGTTGTCCAAAACCTTCAGCATCCGTACATGTGAAAGCTCTGTGTAAAACAGCTCTGCAGACAACACAAGATTTTTATTCAAGCTGGCAGGTATTTGCACATTTCAGCATAAAACATATCTGACAGTAGCTTGGGTTGGATCCCAGCAAATGCTGCATATTTGTCTTCTCGTCTACTCTCTATATTCTGCATACTGTAGTATTTTAAACCACATGGAGAGTATCCTTTGAAAATACAATATTAGCTTCAGGGGAGTTTAACAATTCCAGCCCTCACCGTGGATAACTTCCTGTCTCTTGATTTCATGAGGCCTGAGACCGGCTAGAACCTCTGGACGCACCATATGCTGCCAGTTTGGGGGATCGCACTCAGTATCTGTTCCCTGGTCATCCTCACTCTGGATATCAGCAGCACTGAGTGCCTCAAACCTACAGTGATACAATGGTGTTAGCTTTTCACCCAGGTTTTTAGATCAATACAAGAAAGTCCAATTGATCTGGTATTCTTGCCTTCTTATAGCCTTTGGTGTTCCCTCATGAGTCCTACAAAAAGTGACAACAGAGAAATCAGCGTTAAAAATAATACTCAAAATTAAGGGAAACAGTAGTGTTACTGCAGGTGTTACTTTAAAGGCACCTGTCACTTTCTCTGCCATCGTCTGGCAGTTGGTCCAGGTTATATAGGGGATCAAACTGCGAAGGAGAGTATGGGAACCCGTCCAGAGAGTCAGATGTAAGGATTTCGCTCACCCTGCAGGGGCCAAATATTGGAGTCCCACCTGCCAGATAACAAGTTAATAGCCATCTCTTCTTCAAGTGTTTTTTCGTTTAATTAATTTGTCCACTTGCTCACCCATGTCAGTGTCTCTGCTGGCATCAGAGCTGTAGGTGGCGCTAATTGGAGACGACGAGTTGACAGACATGGAGTGTGTAAGCTCAGGACCCTCGCTTGATTGGCTGCCTTTAAGACGACCAGATTCTTTGTGATCACTTGTACACAGCGCAGGCTGAGACAACTGTTTCTGAGGCCGGGGTCGTCCCTCCTGCGTCGTACCCCCTGAATACACAGATAGGTGGTATTAAAATAATATAAAGCTTTGAAAGCTGGGTTGCTATTTTTGGTCATTTGAAACTCGTCTTGCCTGCTGATTCGATGCGGCTGGGCCGACGCTGAGGTACACGAATATTAAATTTCTTTTTCACTTTCTCTTCTCTTTCCTTTTCCGTCTTGGGGCCTCGCTGGTTTGTCAAAAAAAAGAAAAGAGTCATGTAGTTGATGGTGAAAGAGGAAGAAGTCTCACTTGCCAAGACAAATTTGGATTACCTTAATAATGGGAAGAAAGGTGATCCGAAGCCGTTTGGACTCCAGGCTGCGAGGTTCCTTGACCCTCACACCAAGGTGCTTCATGTACGTATATATAACATACTGCATTGTAGTGCTTAAAAAAAAGGACAACCTTTGAGTTTGGATGTGTTGTGTATGTGTGTGAATTATAATTAACAGAACAAGACAATGCTAAAATCTGAAAAGAGCAAGTATCCATATTGTGATTCGTACCATATGTCACAACAGTCGTTCTCATACAACGTCTACACAAACCATCTGGGCTGTGCTGCGACCATATGGCATTTCAAACAAGACCGTTTCAATCAGTCACACTTTTGAATTATTTAATATAAACATACTGCATAAATTACATGTTTTCTTTAAGAGACTGCTCCACCGCTTAATTTGTAAACTGTGGGGGATGTAGAGTGGCGCTCCGATGACACCGATATGTATTCTTGCTTGAAACATCAAAGACTGTACTTTAAAGGTGAATAATTACTACCACTGGCAACTTATTAATTTAGCAGCAGATTGCTGTCTAATGATAATTTCAAGGACTGAAAAGATTTAATAAAAAAAAGCAATGACATGACAGCTCCCTTAGATAATTGAGAGGCATATTACAGAATGTAAATATAGCACAGACACAGATGGCTGAAGGGGCCATGGGAGTTGTTAACTCTTAGAAATCTTTTGATTTAAGAAACTTGCTTCAACCAAAGTTTTCTTACCATTTCTCCTCCTCTGTGAGCTGAGTAGTTAGCCTGTTAACAGTACAACAAATAAAAACTGATGAAACTGAATATTATGTGCTTCCAGCTAGCATGTATACGTATCAGTTACTCACAGGATATCATCTATCTTTGCAATGATGTTTTCAGCATATGAGCGTTCCCGCTCGAGAGTGCCGCGGTCTCTGACTCTCTCTTGGTCCAGTCTGCCCAGCTCTGCTTCAGCCACTGTTAGGCCCATACTGCGCTTCTGCCTGCAAGTCCCAAACACATCAGGAGGTATACAGTTATTACTCTAACCAGGATGATAATATTTTAGAAAAACAATGAAGCGGACCAGATAAGCTTTTGTTTCTTTTATATATGCCTGATATGGGAGCTAACAAAATCGTTAAGATTTGCATCTCAGCTAAATCTGCAGCATCACAAAAAATATAAATTCTGAATTTACCTGAAATCCTCAAGGTTCTTCTGAATATCAGGGAGCAGAGAGTCCTGCAGTGTTTGAACATGTTGTCTGTTTATCTCCTCTGGGATCAGTTCTGTCCGCCGTCGATCTGCAAACACACACACACACACACACAGTAAATATCAAAGGGTTGCAGCATGTCCACAATAAATAAGTGGTAATAAAGCTAAGCAATACTTTCCAAACCATCAGAGCATTTGATTTCTTAAGGCCTTGGCTGGCTGAGGAATCGACTTACATGGACTGTATAATGAGGGTGCTTAAATTGCTAAAGTTACCCAGCAGAAGCACAAAAAGTAAGCACAAAATAAATATCACCAGTTCTAAATGATGCTGGTAACTAAATGAGACAGAAGCAATGTATGAAATACTTACCGAGATCAGCGGAGACAGATTCAGGAACGCCAACTTTTAAATTCTGCAATAAAAATGAAACAGTTTGATACTTTAAAGCAAACAGGAATATAAAGGAGTGCAGGTACTGAAGTCAAGCGAAACACTGCCAAACGCTGTCTGTGTGAGTTCAGATCATAAATAAAGACACATACCAGTAAATAAACTGGCATTTATAGTGCTTTTCTAGTCTTTTAGTGCACTTAAACCTCTTTTATCATCTCCCACAAAAGGCATAATAGCCCATTAGGAGCAAATTCACCTCCCTGATCTGACCTGTATATGAGACTACGTTTTTAGGCTTTGTTTGGTCAAATTAATATGATTTTGGGAATACCCGGAAATCTGATTTTATTAAATATGTCACAATAATTTGTTGTAATCTGAATGCGATATTGTGTGTTCGCTGTGTAAAGACAAATGAAGACTCACTGCTCCCCGGTCTATGAAGAAGTTGTGAAGGTGAATGAACACCCGTCTGGTCTCTTTGGAGTTGGTCTGCTTGTAGAGGTCAGCATAGAGGTAGCACAGCTGAGGGAACAGAAGAAAACAAATCAAAATAAAACTAGGAACTGCAGAGTTTCCTGGAGGTCTACTCAACAGTGGGATTTTGTTTCAAGCCAAGTTAGGCTTTCTTCCCGTGGTCAAGCCGGGGTTTTCTGTACCACGAAGGTGGTTCACTTCTTACTGAGGTAACATGTGCTGTGAACTCTACCGGTTAGGTAGGTATGAAATCAATTCACTAGAAAATAGCGTCGGACCTCTGTGCTCGGAGAGTGGGAGGGTCTAAGATGTTTTAATGGTGTCTAATGTATTGTGTTTCCCAAATGAGTATCAATAAAAAAAATACAGATTTTTAGATGTAACCTTCCTTGCTTGCAAAAAATTTTACAACAATTTTGTGGTTCAATAAACATTTAATATAAAATATATAAGACTTTATATTGCAGAACGACAAAGCCCATATTTTAATTCTTTTTTTTAAATTAATTCTATACTTGCTCTGAGACCATTAAAAACATTTTTGCTGGCTTTTCTTCCTGCCTTAAAACTGCCTTGGTTAAACTTTAATCATATAGCAGCTTTTTTCCCCCAGACTTACTGACCAAAACATTCAATGTCCTCAAACATTAATATGTCACTTTTAACATTAAACTACTAGGTCAGAGCTTTTCATATCACATCGTTGGTTCATCTGCAGCAGGTATGTTAGTTTCATTCTGTGTTATTTGTGCAAATGCCTCATAATCAGATTTACAGCTGTCAGTACACTAATCAGTGTTTTTGGTCAGATGTTCATGGGACCGGTGCATACCTAGAACAGGAAACCTGGGGTTAAACTTAGCAAGTTGATAACCAGCTTCGTGTGACTGCGTGTTGCTTCGTAGCAAAGGGTCTAGGTTACGTATGAACTGTAAATATGGCATAAAAGTCTTACCACGGGAGCAGGATCGAACTGAGAGATGACGTGATACAGAAAGGCTGCGAGGTGGGCAGGGCGAGATTTGAGCAGCTCAATACTGTTAAAGCTGTTACACTGGCCGTTTGTCTGAAAAACAGTCAGTACAACAGTTCTAGTCTTTACCTATAAGTCACACTCAAAATTGTATTTGGGCTTTCTGTAAAAAAAAAGTGTTTTTAAATAAATAAAAGAGATAATAATGTCAAAAAAAAGTACCTGCTCTTGGTCTGAATCAAAATAGTCATCCTCAGCTCCAATGATCTGCGAAACGAGACGAGACGAAGAGGGACTGCTGACTGTGGTGGGGGACAGAGCGTCCTGTAGACAAGATGTCAGGTTTTGTCAATCTGCGTCCCCCATTTGGACATTTATAACCTCTTGACCTTATTGTGTGGTTGTAACAGTTAGAGGAAAGATAGAGTAAATAAATAATATGCGTGAGGATCATTTCCACAAAGCTACCAGATCAGTGGTGTCCTCTGTCTCTGGGGAGTGGAAAGAGTTGTAGCTGTTCCTGGGTGTAGTCTTTGGGCTGGGGCAGGAGACCTCTCTGGGACACTGGCTGTCTGGAGAAGACGGCCCGAATCCGCGAGATATCTGAAAGTGGGAGGGAACACAAAAAAACCCAACAACTTTGTAAGGCATCTACATTTCATATTTAAAAAAAAAAAAAAAGGGGGGGGGGGGGGAAAAAAAAAAAAAAAACTATTAATAAAAT
>VUQR01035840.1:17797-30663 GCA_015108515.1 Hemichromis elongatus
AGGTTTTACCCCCCCCCCCCCCCCATCTCAAAACTAATATTGTTATATCTGCTTTAAAAATGTATTATCCATACTTGGATGAAGGGACTTTGTGCACCATTACTTTCACTGAAACAGTTCCAAGATGGGACATCTTTGAAACCAGTGTGGACATTAAATGCATAACACATAACAGACTTGAAAAAACATCCTAAAACATGATTTTATAGTTGCCCAGAACACAAACAATGCACTGTTAATACAATTTGCTGATGACACTAGTGTGGCTAGACTCGTATCCGGAAGCGACAAGTTAGTGTACAGAGCTGGGGTACAGAAGCTGTTTGGGTGTTACTCTGCTAATAACTTGGCACTCAGCATCAATAAGCCAGGGGGATGATGACTGACTACAGGAGATGCAGCGTGGCCCCATTCCTGCCTCTAGCTAGATCAATACAGACTGGATCAAAAGGGTTTCCTTCTTTAATTTCACAGGAACATCACAGAGGATCTTCTCTTGGTCTGCCAACATAACAGCGACAGTTAAAAAAAAAAAGACCACCAGAGACTACATTTCCTGAGTGCGCTGCAGAGAAATCGCACAGAGGAAAAGCAGTTGGTAGCCTATTACTGCTTCGCCATTTACAATGTACTGATGTACTGCATCGCAGTGTGGTACACTAGCTGCTCGGCAGCAGACAGGAAAGCTGTGCAGAGGGTTATCAACACCATCCAGAGAGCCATCGGCTGCCCAGTGTCTTCCCTAGAGGACATCTCCAGCACTTGCCGTCTCAACAAGACGAAGAAAATAATCAAAGACCCTCCCCAGCACTGGACAGCACTTGTTCAACCTTTTACCCTCAGGCAGGCAGTACAGGTGCACAAACAGACTTAAAACAGTTTCTTCCCTTATGCCATCAAAAACCACAAGTGCTGTGAATAAAGGAGCGCAATATCTATTCTGTAGTGAACGCATCCCTTTAAGTCCAGCCAACAGACGTCTATGTTTGTCCTTTACACCTTACACCATTTATTTATTTTATGTTTCGAATCTCTTAAAAATCTTTTTATCCAATGTCTTGCACTTTCTATTAGACGACAACAAAGGGTCCTCCTTTTCATTATTATAGCTATCGTAATCATCATCAAGACTGAGTAGACAACAACAATCTATTTATAAAAAAAATATATAGAATCCTATTTTTTTAAAGTTGGAAACATTAATTTAAATTCATCAGTAGAGACGAGATATGAAATTTTTAAAAAGGTACAACCTCGATTGTTTTTTTTTTTTAATTTAAATAAATAAATATTTTGAACTCAGTTGTAGTTAAAGTTTCCAAAGGGCTGGTATAACATGAGAAGCTAGGTAAACCAGTAAACCAAAGTTACTTAGAAGCACTTTAGTAACATGACCTCCTAAGAAAAAAATCTGAATTTAAACTGGTCTTTCTACAACCCGACCAATTGAAAATACATTAAATGGGAACGACAACAAAGGAAGCCCTGAACTATGAAACACCTGAATTTCTGAATTACACATGGTGGGAAAATGTTTCGCTTTAAAAAACAATAAAATAAATAAAAGCAATCAGGTTTTTTTCAGTCTTCGCAGTTTACAAATGATTACAGAATGTGTTAAAAAACAAAAAAAGTCCTCTCTACTATAAGCACCAAATTTAAAATGTGCTCATATCTTTATTTACATATAAACAGTTTCAACATATAATATTTTGTCTTTGTACTTTTTTTTTTATTTAGTATGAGCTTCCACACCCTGATATCCACCCGTTTCCCAGAATTGTTGAAAATGAGTTTCAAATCACTGCATTCTGTTTTTATTTACATTTTACGCAGGATCGCACCTTTCCTTGGAAACAACTTACATGTGAGCTCACATTTGAAACTGATGACTCTGTTTAAGTAGATGTTATCTTACAGGTTAGAAAGAGGAACGTTACTTTTCAGGTTCTTTGTACAGTGATTGACAAAAATGCAAGAAGGAGGTCTTTCATCTGGCCGGCACTTTGTCACAAGACATAAAAGAAAGCATGCAAAAATGTAAATACATAATTGTAGTCTCATATTATTTAAAAAAATAAATAAATGAGAAGACTGTAACAAAAACAAACTCTCTTAAATTATCATTTTAACATTATAAAGACTGAGGAAGGCATCCAGTGGTATCTTGTCATGTCCCAAGATTTCCTGATCTTTGCAGCATCAAAAGAGAAGTCGATCGATAGGTAGGCTGGGGGTTGGAGAAGAGAAGGAACAGCAGCTAATATGTGGAGAGAGGTTAGAGAAGCCAAAAGCTTTAGGTTGGGGGGAGGGTGTAGAGAGAGAGGGTTAGGTATAGATGAAGGAGCAAAGAGGAAGGGAGGGGGAGAGGGCACGGGTGTCAAGGAAGCAGATGAAGCCATATGAGTTCAAGAGCTGGTGTGAATTTGCCTCTAGATGCTCATCTCTCTCTCTCTCTCTCGCTATGCTTTAAAGCCTTTAAAAATCTTTGGTATTTATAACCCATAAGGAGTGGGACTGCTGACATGATATGAGCTAATGTATAATTCAGAGATTCAACTTTAATGTAATCAGCACCCACCAATGATACGAAACTTACACTAAAGAATAAGGTGACCTTCTGTACTGTATTATCACCACATTAACACAAAAAGGAAGCCAAGTAACAGCCCAGAGCATTAAAAAGGCAGAACAATTTCATTTAATAAACAGCTGGAGTTTTAAGACTTTCTCAATTTTCTCTTTTTTGTTGTTTTTCCTTAAAAAAAAAAACTGCTAAAGTTGCACCAGACCAGAAACAGATAAGAGACAACGATCTGTTTGTTTCAAACTGAACAAACACGCCAATGCTTAGTTGCATATAACAATAAGGGATTTACCTTTGTTAGCTGTACCCTTTGGAGAGTTCAGACTATCTCAGCTTAAACTGGCATTTCTGACAGCTGCTTTAAGAATTTGTTTTGTCAATTCATTGCATGTGAGGCAAGCCACGTGCAGTCAGTTGGCTGCAGTGACCACGTGTCTCTGCCTGTAAATGTACTCGTGTCAGAGTAAGATGAAGTAACAAGTATGAAAGCAAAGTCGAATGGGTGTATAATGACCAGAGGAACACCCAAGTGGCATAATGACTTTGTTCATGTACATAGATTCTAATAAACACATCACTAAATCCAACGTTTGGTCCTTGTAATTATGTAGGCAGATCCTATACTTATAATAATACTAAATGCCAAATGTTTAAGAAAAGGCTGACTACTATAAGCTATTGTACTGGTCATAAAATATAAAAAAATAAAAAAATATGTATGTGTTGGCCATCACTCTTACTCTCAATAAATTCTATACCATTCTATATTCTATATTTAAAATTAGCCAGCATGGTCAGATAAGTAAAGCATCTATAGGTAATCTCACACCAGGAAGCGTGTACAAATGCAGCTGCCACACCAGCCATTCAAGCAGGAGCTTCTTACCACAGGACTCAGGCTTCCCTTCTGCTAGCACACTGCTGCTGCCACTCTTCTGCACCACCAGAGCTTCTGCTCACAGCCCCCACCACACAGAACGCAGAGCAGACAGCACACATTCACATACACATAAAGAAACAACACAAGGAAAGGAAACACAAAACAGGAAAGAGAAAATCATGAGGGAGAAATAAACATGGGAGATGAAAAATTAAAACGCACCAATCGTCATTTAAGCAAAAAAAGGTATGATTTGGATAAGCACTGAAAAAAACTGAAAGTAGCTGAAGATTAACAAGCTTGTTTTTATGTACCTTTTTATTTTTAACTACCCACATATCTATAGATCTACTTACTGCAAATGCTATTTTAGGGGCCACATGCTTTCAAAACTGAAAACCACATTAAAACGATAAGCTCAAGTCTGATTTTATATTAAACATATAAATAGTCCTGAAAATAAAGGTTACAAAAGGCCAAGATCGCATCTGGCTTCTTTAATGAAAATTCTGCGCTAATAACACAATGGTTATAAAAGTGTAGCTATACACTTAAACGTAGCATTCATTTAGGTCTGGTATATTCAATTTCGCCTCCAGTTTTATCGTGATGAATAAGCAGCTAGTGAAATTGCATGCAATTTTGGGTGTGTCTCCCCACCACAGAGGGTGGTTTTATAAGTTGTGGCAAAGAGGATGATGCTAAAAATAATTCCAAAATCAAGTTTCCATCAACAGAAGAGAAACTTTCTTAGGGAAGCAATTAAAATAAGGAGGCTGACTTTATTTTTTTTAAACAAATAATCAGTTTTTGTGGGAAACAAAGATCTAAAAAGTCAGTTTTAATGAACATCTACAGTGTCTGCTACTTCTGTATATCCTTAATAAACCAAAACCACTTTAAAATTAGAGAATAAAAGGCGCATATGGAGAAAATCTAGGAAAAGATTATCAGAGCTCATGCATCTTGCAAGCAAATAAAAGAAAGTACAAGCTGTGATACAGACCATGCAGACATGCAACATTTCAGGAGATAAATGTAACATGAGTAGAAAATAAAGATGTACAAATGTACATTTTAGAATGAGCTGTGTCTTGATGGAGTTGGTACATTTTGTTTAATCGCTACATAGCTAAACATCAAAGAAATGTATGCAAGAAGATTTTAGTCTGATGCTAGACAAAGACAAGCAGCAAAGCGAAAGTCTTAACTAAGAGAACTCATCTTGTCCGTGTTTTGTTGCATCATTCACAGATAAGCCACCATGTAGTGCAGAGGATTTTCTTTTTTGTTGTGAATACAGAAGCTCCATCATATCTCGAATCACACTCAACTGATTGCTGACAAATACCACCGGGACTGTCACCATATCAGACGAGTCTGTCTCTGAAACATAACAATTTCACCCTGCAATAAACTGGAAACTGGAGTGCATAACAAGCTCAGTGGCTTTTTGTGCCCTTCAAGTATGCATGCACACATGAGACCACCCAACCACTCGAGCATACAAAACCCACTTATTTATGTAAAACTATGAGACACGTGCACATAATACACACAGAGCTACTGATTTTTCAGTCCATTAATCAAACAGTTCTCTGCTTATCGGCTTAACACTGGCAACATGTAATGAAACATAAGCTTTCTGACAAACACTTGTAAAGCTGTAATGCTAACATAACCATTAAAGACACAATTTACTGTCTGTTAACTGAAGTAACTCCCAGAAAAATGATTCCATCTCATAATAATAATAATAAATTGTTCTCATCCAAGGACAAACAAACAGCTATCATAGATCAGACCACACAGGTCAAGACTGATGCAAAGCTGTCATTTTAAACTCATACAATAATCAAGCACAAAGCATAGAGCAAGATACAAACATGCCTTGAGCAAATCATGAGCACATTTGTTCTATGAGACAAGTTGTGAGTGTGAGAGGTGGAGAGAAAAAAAGAAAATGAGACTGTCAGACAGAAACATATGAGGCAGTCAGTGAGGCATTCAAAGACTGAAGGAAGAGATGGAAACACACATTGTCACAGACTGAAACAAAGTGAATAAGAAAACCACATTCAAGCATAGAAATGAAAGTGTAAAGTTACCTGTAGGGTCAAACTCATTGGAGGGAAGTGAATTTTTTTCACTTTTGGGTTTCTTGTCTGGGGGGTGGTCTTTACTGAGAATGCTGCTAGTTCTACAGAAAGAGGAACAGATGAGTAAAAGGTAAACCAAGTGGTAGAACAGTACAGACCAGCATTTGTCCAGTAAGAGCAATCACATACAACAATCTAGACTTTTACACATCATTGTTTTTACTGAAAAAGTCACTGTAATGTGTGCACAGCTTACAGTACTGCTGCAGAATAAGCCTGGCTTTCATGCAAGTAACTGCAGCAACAGTAAGAACCAACTACTGTCCTTTTTATTCTTGAGAATAAAATGCAGGGCGACCTCCTAGTGTATGAATCATGCAGAGTGTGTCTACTGTATAATGTGACACGCCGAGAGGAAGTGGAGGCGCTCTCCTGAGTGCCCAAAGAGCAAGGCCAGAGAAAGGACGCTTCTCAGTGGAGATACCACAAGGCCAGACTCCGGCTTGAACCTCGGGAGGCTATGTATGGCTGCCTCTTCCTATACTGGCCCCAACTGTGAAAGGCCACTGTTCTGTTCACAGTGAAAGGCAGCGATGGGCCGCCCTTAAAAGAGGGACCCCTTTGTCCATCATTCTGTGTCTGTGTGTGTGTATATGCGTGAGTGAGTGGGGGGGGTTGGTCCACACTCTAAAGACTTCTGTGTTACAGCACACCAGGCCTAGTAAAATCTGCCTTATTTCCCTCATGCAGAGCTCTGTACATGTACGGGACTGGTTGGTGTGTTGTGTGTGTGTTACCACAGGATTCCCTATTCATAAGGGTGCATGTGTCAGCAATCCAATAAGATAAGGAGTCTTACCTGTTTGCTTTCTTGGGAAACCTGCAAGATAAAACAGAATAACAATTAGCATCCTACAGAAATGCGCTGGCAGACTACTAATGTAGAGCACCAAAGCTGGGCTGCTTATTCTAACAACAACAACAAAAAAATAAACAAGATGTCGTGCTGACAGCTTCTCATGAGATCCATGTAGTAGTAAACATGATAATCCCGATCAAACATCAGAGTTCTTCAGCTGCAGATTAAAGCGTTTTCCAGGTCAAATGTCCTCTGCCTCTCAGATCTCATCTGTGTGCATGTGCTGTGATCTAATTCTTCAGACATCATAGCTTCACTGTAATAATCATATCGTAATCATACACAGGGCCTTCGAAGTGGCATGCTCATTGCCACAGAGTGCAGCAGTGATGAAATAATTAGGGGATATAGTCAGCACCATATTGGAAAATGCAACGTTTTCCAGGATACTCGAGATCTGCCTTTTTTCTTTGGCAGACAAAGCATTAAAAAAAAAATTATAGGCTAGGCAATTTACAGAAATACTACACTGTTAACAGCAGCTATAGGTATTCATTCTCATGTTTAAGACACAGCCTTAACAGTCACCCTGAAATACGTCTATATTAGCATTTGCACCCTGCACACAAGATTTGGCTGGACCTTGCACTTTGTACAGTTTCTAAACCAAATTTTACTCCAGTACTCAAAGATAAGATATACATGCCAAAAAATGTGTTTTAGCCTCTGAAAGTGATTGAAGAGAAGCAAAGACAATCTATTCCAACACAACGTGGCAAAGGGTCACAGACTGGAACATTGATTTATTTCGTTTAATCTAGCAAAGTATCTTAAAACTCTCAGTGTTTGAGTTGATTATACAAGTGCCACTGCAACACTCGTCAGCACTCCACGTCGGGGTCCACACAGTGAGCACTACCCATTTTTCTCCAGAAAGAGTGAGCCATAATTTGCCATTTTACATCAGTTAATATGAGAAACCACTTCAACCAGCCCAAATTTAGACTCTGTTTTATTATTTTTAACTGTGAAGAAGTGGAAAACATGGAAAAGACTGGTGTATCACTGTGAAAATAATCAGACAGCAGTGAAATCCATGTTCTCACTTTGCAGTAATATCCCCAAGTTTTTATTCAGGCTTGTACGTATGCGCTATATGCTACACTTCTGAAAATGTAAAAAGAGAAAAACAAGGGAAAATGTAACAGTATATAATTACAAATAACTAATCACTCTAAAATAATACTGTTCGGTAAAAAGGAGGTGTCATGATTTACTAGGCCACATTAACTCCCTTTCTCCTTGTTACACTGTGTCTCATTCAGGGCCATGCAGGGGCAGCTGAATGGCCCGCTTATGAAAATGCCTCAGACTGTAATAAGTTCCAGAGCTTACGGCAGGGGGGAAAAAATAGTTTAAGTAACCTATTCCCTAAGAAACCTCTGAACTGGAAGGATGGAAAAGTCTGCACATAAATACACACACTGTAAAATGCTACATGCAAATGCACAAGCTCAGAGACGGCAAACATGAGTGTTTTTGGTTGGTCACTTGCAATTGAAAGCATGACAGGGAAACCAAGAGGACGGATGACACATCAAGCAATGACCGTAGACATGACTGCGCTGAATAAGGCTTATAATAGTGGCTTTTGAAATAATGCTGTGGTTCCTCTTCATGAGGTCTTGCACTTGGTAAAACTGTTTAAAGTGAACTGAAAAAACATTTGTTCAGAAGAGCAACATCATTTTACATCGTAAAAAAAAACAAGACACGAGTCAGAGCCAGCACAGTCTCTAGAAGAAATAAGAGAAACACCTAGCATGAAATCACTTTCCTATAAAATAGATATAAAGATTGAGAAGAAGGTCAAAGGCAGTTATGAAAAAACTTGCAAGAAATACAACAAAAAAGAGAGAAGTGGTAACAGGAAGTAGTGGCACAGCAGGTTTTTAAAGTCCCAACAAACTTATAACATGGTAGAGATAAAAAAACAAACAAAAAAAAAACAGAGACTGAATCCTTAAAATTAATACACTCACTTAAAAAATTGCATTTATTGATAACAAGAAATTATTTCACATAAATATAAAAGTAATGGGGGGTTGTACTTAAGTGCTGTATGCTACACAAAATATGGTATCACTAAGCAAGTTTAAGGATATCAAACAAACTAATATTCTTTAAATTATAGGTACTATTCCTAAACTGAGAAATATCCTGCTGAATCTGCAGAATCCCGAAGCAGCCACACTTTTGGTTAAAGTTTGTGAAAACACACCACTTCAGAGCTTGACTGTTAAACATCCCTAGTTGCCTCTGGCAAGCAGATCTATACTACAACTCACCATCTAAAGGTCTGGGTTCTGTCATTTACAAACAAATGCTTCCAAATTATTATAAAAATAGATATAGGCTAAAATACAAAAAAATAAAAACTTTCCATCTAAGAACAACTTTCCGCCTGGATGGATGTGAGCACTGTTGTCACATTGGTTTTGGCACTTAACCAGTTCAGAGGGGGGAAAAAAACAGAAAGAAAAGGAATAATAACGACGCCCGGGCATCACAGCAAAACTACAGCACGGTCCCACTGAGAGCGAGACAGGCCTGGTGTGGAAACGGTGCTTCTAAATAACTCCTGAATATATAAATAAAGGCTATCTGTGATATCACTGACAAATTATAAACAAGGCACTAAAGGAATCCTGAAAATACATTTTTGAGCAAATCAAATATAATACTTGTTTGAGCCCGCCTACAATGAGCCAACCAGCTTATTTGTAGTAGCTAAAAAGAAGGAAATTATTTTGCATAAAAAGAGTTGTAGCATTGAGGCATGTGTACAGCTGAGATTTATTACAGTTTTAACTGTGTTTTGGCCATATCCATTTTACTGTAAGATTAGTGTATGTAAGTCTATTTACATATATTGGCTTACTGTGTGCATAATAGGAACTGATTACGTTTTCACAAATCGAGGTTGTTGAATGTGTTAGCATGGTCATTTCAGTGGTAAAGTATAGCTGTAAGTTAGGGGAACACTGCCTATGCAGAAAAGAAGGAAAGCATGCAGTAATAAAAGTTTTCCAAAACTTTTTTGGTCAGCTGCAGTTGACATGAGATAAGTGCAGACAGGGGCTTCATCATGTAAGCCCAAAGTAACAGTCAAAAAATATATTTTTTCTGCATGAAAAACATTAATAAGCGATTAAAGCTGTAATCTCTAGGACTGTTCAGGTAAAGAGTGAACTGTAAATGCATTAAATAGTGTAGTTTATTCTTCTTTTATAATCATCTCATCAAGTCTGTAGTTAAAAAGAAACTGAAAAGTGGTATTAGGTGGAATGTGGATTTTGCTCCAAAAACAAAGCTACCCTGGTTTGTCAATTTACAACAACAGCATGCATTCATAACACCAACCCAAGGGTTACTGTCCAAAAAAAGTAATTGTCACGGCCACGTGGATGGCAAAGTATCACTGGGAGTGTTTAAGGTTTACAATTGGGAGTGTAGCTCAGGCTTACAATTCAGGTTTGTCTAACAACATCTGTGCTAGCTGGAGTTAAACTATGAAAAGGAAATAGAGTAGCTGTGACTAAGGGAATTCTGATAAGAGCTGATTGCTGTGACATAGGTTCTGAGTGCAGTGACTGCAAGGCCTGCTACTCTGTTCCTAATATAGGGTTTCACTTCATAGTTTCCAGTGAAAAGTATTACTGAAGTACCCTAAAACCCATAGCTTCACAGTACATTTCTTATTGACAATCAGCAGTGTATAATCCCCCTCCTCGATAATATTGTGAAAACTATGCAAAGTGTTAATTACTATCAAGTCTGCCTTAATAGTTTATGTCAGGTTTCAGGGATTGTTTAAAAAAAGTAAAGCTCTGGTTCCAACTTCTCAGTTATTACTGTTTACAGAGACTCTTGGTTTTATTTATTTTTTTTAGATTTGCTAGAACAAACAAGAGTATAAAAGCCTCTGTGTTAATAATCACTGGTTACAGTACAAGAAAATACAAAGAACAGCAAGATATGAACAGAAATAATGTGGTTCTGTTTAAGTATTAAGCAAAACAGCTTCAGAGTGTGCATGCGGAAGGTGCACACTGATGCACCACTCTAAACAGACTTCTTAGTAATAATAATTAAAAAAAAAAAACACATCTTGGACCGTGTGAATCTTGTTACTACACTGACAACGACTTAATTCTTCTACATTGTGGGTTTTGTTCAAAGATTTTTCGATCACAGCTTACATACAGATCTAAGAGAATCTACAAAACCAACATGCTAAAACCAGCTTTTTTTCCTCCTATGAAACCTCAAAGACAACACTCACACTTCATTCAATACTTCAGATCCAGTTATATAAAGTCTAAGTAAGGACCTCTTCCTGGACGGGGCCATTAACTGTGCAGCGAGCGAGAAAGGGAGAAAGAAGGCAGAGTCAGAACAGGGCGGGATAGGAGGGAGGGGCAGCACTGGAGCGGGCCTGGGCTTGAATGCTCCATTGAGGTTTGGTGTTTTGATGGAAAACTGTGGCAGAGCAAAGCCAACTGCAGCAACAGTGGCAGCAAGAGAGACCGGGACCAGACCAGCCCGTGGAGAGAGGAAAAAAGAAGAGAAGGAGGGAGGACGAACAGCCCTAAGGGAGCAGGACTCTGATACACAGCCATTTCTGTGCACAGGTCTCCCACACTAAAGAGGAAGAGAAACAGTATATAAGGAACTGGGCAAAGTAGTGCAAGATTCAGAGGAAATACTTCGGATTAGTCTCGGTTCCTCTTAGAATTAATCTAAGCAGATCTAGGGAGATTATTAAAGTTTATCTCAGAGCTGTATTATAAAGTGTATGCCAACAGAGAAAAATAAAACACTTCAAACTCAGGGTAAGATCTGCCAAAGTCAAGTTAGGAAACACAGTTGGCTTCATAAGCTAAGCATTACCTTTACTATCTCTGGTCATACAAAGCTGCTGTTGTAACTTGTATCATAGGAAGTTGCAGTAATGCATGTCCCCTACCAGAAGCAGAGCAATACAGTTCACAGCACAGCCAGGCGTTGTTGGGGCTAGAAGGGGTGGTGCCTCTCTGTTACTAGTTTAGGATTGGACACTTTGGGAGTTGCCTGCGGAGATCAGATTGAGGTGTGTCTGTTCCAGCAGTTGAAGTACACCATCACACAGCTACACACCATGAGATGTTAGATTACGTTGGAAAACTTGGTATAGCTGGACTGTAGCTCTGTGGTGATGGCACCATGTCCTTAGCTGGATATCAGTGCTACATTATGCCGCTGGCCAGCCAAGTACCTTATGGAACTGGCAATGTGTGCTTTTTTTTCCCCCCTCCAGCCCACCTCCTTACAAGTAAGATTTCATCTCCACCTTGTAACAATACAGTCACTTGAACAGTCTGATTCATGCCTGCAGCTGGCCAATGAGAGACAACACAAAGACACTGCTTGTTATCTAATCTATATACCTGAGTCACACAATTTGGGTGCACACACACAAAACACAGTCTCCTTGACGTCACTCCCTATGCTTCCCTGCCAATGACAAAGAGGTTCTCGACACCCACACCACGATTTTCTTTTTTTAAACCACTGTCTCCACTTCACTCTAACATCATGTCAAATGCAATGATGTCACTTTCAATATGTGACCTGAGCAGAGTTACCATGTGGTGCTGTGTACACTAAAATATGGATTTACAGAAAGAAGGATTAAGTAAGTGTATGAGACAGAGAGAATGAGAGAGACAGGAAGGGAGGTGTGGTGTGTACTGGAGAGACAAGACCAATAGCTTTGGAGCTCAAGCTACAGCCTCAGGGGGAAAACTGTGCCCTTTCTGCCCCAATAAACCTCATCAGGATTCCTGACATGAAGGCCGGGGGATAGACATTTCTTCACGCTATGCTGTCTGCTGTCCTCGAGCACTGGGAAAGGAAGGAAAGTGGCTGAATATGCTACTCTGACAAAACGCTTGAAGTTATGAGGCCTAATACAACAAATGGCAAACTTTTCTAATCACTGAGCAACTTCTCTTAACTCACAAGACTTTTAATATGTGGATGACACATTATTTTTCCCCCATCTTTTCAGGTTGAAGATCATAAAATATTCATTCAAGGACACTATGCTCATTAAAACAATTTAGCCAGAGAAAAGCAAGACTATTTCAAAAATAATTTGTCACTAAGGGAAACAGCCTATCCTAGGGGTATTCACTGACCTACAAGAATATATAAACAGAAGACTGTGGAAGAAAAGGTATCACCACATATGTATCCCTGTCCTGCCTTTCTGTTCTTGTTTTGGCTATCTGCTATCAAAGGAATGTTATCCGATTAAAAAACTGTGGGTAGGTAATGCAACTTGTGTTTTTAGACTGGTTCTTGCAGCCAAAAAAAAAAAAAAAAACAGGCGGGGGG